>VJMY01000250.1:0-99010 GCA_009869795.1 Neelides sp. FZ-2019
GGCTAATTAGAAGAGTTAAAGCACAAGAAATCTATCAGAGAACCTTATTTGTTTATTTGAAGATAAATTAAGCGAAATTTGAAATAAATTGAGTTTCGTAGTTTCGTCGCACGACGAAATAGAGTTTCGTATTTCGTCGTTAACCTACGACTACGAAACTCAGGGTCAACCCTAAGAGGAAAACGAAGAGAAACATTATTTCCATTGAATTTGTGGAATTGCTTCACAACTACTCAAATGGGCTTGCCCAAAACAGACAACAGTATTGAGGGTTGGCACAATAGATTCAATGCTGTATTTCAGTGTCATCACTGCACAAATGGTAAAGCTCTCAGTTTGACAGTACCTAATCAACAATGCTACTATGTTCGCTACTATGTATATGGCCAACCTTCGTTTTCCAATGCCAATTGAAACCATTTGGAATTTGCGTTAAATAAATAATTGACGATATGCATGTTAAAAGGGCATGAGATCTCAAAATTATCGGTTTCAGGCGAAACTTGAAAAATACCCTAAAACTAAATCATTGAATTGCTATAAAATAAAAATTATTGTTGAATAATTTCTTATAATTTAGAAAATTTGTTTATATTAGAAATATTTATGATAATTTTCGGGTAATTCATAGCTTTCGGTTCCATAAATAAAATGATCAATTTATTAGTAAAATAAAACATAAATAGAGGTTGATTTAAGATTGATCAAAATGCATTATAACATTATAAGTTATGAAAATATTTTTATATTGGCAACAAGTAAATATACGAATACAAGCGTAGGTCATACTAAAATATTAATTGAATTATACATTTAGTTAAAATACTTAAATTAAAAGGTTAAAATATTGGTGTTAATAGTTTATGCTATTATATTAAAATCGGATGAGAAACCAATAAAAGAATCTGATATATTAAACTGATAAAATATTCAATCGTCGTTCAGTTGATTTTACGATAAAAATAATATAACTAATGCAAATATTCGCTTACATTTTAATATCATAGGGTTATAAAATAAATGATGGTTTAAAAAGTTATGATAAAAATGAATTAAAAGATAATTTTATAAAAAAAATTTAAAAACGTCTTTCTTCAAGGGGAACCTCATTTTTCTGAATCTTCTGCGATTGACGTGTTTTTGGCCCAAGCTTAGACATTACTGAAACAGTGCTAATCCTATTTCTCATGGGTAGGCTTTTCTTCAAATTCAATTGAGAAAATTCTTTGCCAACTTGAGACGGATCTCTTAAAAAAGACGTGTTCAACAATTTATCCCTTGGCGAATCTTCTGATGAACTAAGTGAATTATTTGGAAGACCATTAAATTCCTTTTGTATTGGACTAGAATCCTCAACTTGGCTGGGTTTTGGTGCATTTTCCAAACGTTTCTTCAGCCTTGGATCAAACATGTTCTCTGATGGAGGGATTGGTATTGACGAGGATGACTTTTGTTTTTGTCCATTGAAAGTTTCATTTTCAACTGAAGACAAATGTAGAAGCGTGTTTTTATAACGTTGTTTTCGAATTCTTTCGCTGCCATTGGTGGACGAAATTTCGAGATTCGTTGATAGTGGATGACTTTTGAGATTATGGGAAGATAAAAGATTAAGCTGGTTGGGAGAGCAATCCACATAAATTCTTTTATGATCAAAATTAGGAGCTGTTACAGTTCTCTTCCAGTAAGGACGCTTTGAAGGGCTTGTTGCTTCAGACCCATTTGTAGCACCTGGAAGAACAATTTGGAAGTTTTGACATGATATTTTGTATTGAGTTAGCTTGGGTTTAGGAGGTTCGGCAACTTTGGCAAGTTCTGGAGAAAGTTTAGCTTTCTTGCTTGGCATCTCTTCATCTTCGAAATCAGTTGCCTTTTCGAATTCTTCTCTAATTAAATTTTCAACCTAAAACCACATTTTTCATAAATTTCAAATAAGACTGTTGATAATTTAATGAAAAATTGAAATTGAACTGATGAAATGAATGAAACTTACAAAGCTGTCTGATCTTTCTTTGTAGCTCAACCCTTTTGGCAAAGACAGTTCAGTCAAACATTCATCTCCAATAAGCACTGGTGTATCAGGGTATGGTTCACAAGTCAATTGTTGAAACATTGATTTTGCTACAATTTTTTTAGCCACGCTAATAAGATCACTTCTTGCTGTAATTAAAAATTAAATAAAATTTATTTTTTACATAAATATAATAAATCAAATGGTTTTATGAAAAATGTAAAGATTCTTCACAACCTTCAAGTTTATTTTCACCAATTTTGCATATCATTTTAAACTGAGGTGCTTCCTCTACTGGTTGATTGGAAATTTCCAAATCGAACTCTGGCATTGTCATTTTATACATACAGCATAAGTCTTTCAAATCTCCGATAATTTCTCTTGGGATCCTAGACCCAGGGCAAATTCCATATGGTCCGATTTTAAGATCTTGGTTTAATTTCAACTTTTCAAGAATATCAGCTGCTGCGGCATTCTCAGCTAAAAATTCTAACGAACTTTGGCCGCGTCCTATTAAATTCAAGCAAAGTCTGGTATTAAATATTATTTAAATTCAAACATCTTTCTCACATAAAAGTAATAAATCAATCAATCTCTCACATAAAAATAATAGATTAGCATTCAGAAATTTAAAATTTAAAAACCTTCGTAAGCTCCCACGTTCATGATCACAAGGTAAGTCTTTTGATGAAAATCGCTCTCAGCGTCTGGAAGATAATAGACAATTTTGTTCGTAACAATCGTCTGATGATGAGCAATGATTAATTCCCTTAGAGCAAAAAGGGGCGTTCTTATCCAATATCTATCTTTTGAATAAGGGCTTTTGTCCGGGACTAATAATTTCATCCTCTTTTCCTTAAAAATCCGTTCTAAATTCTCAAACATAGTCGGCATGTCCTCGTGAAGTTCGTCATCCGAATCGTAATCATCATCCATTTTACATTCTTCCGTATTTAAATGAATTTCTTCCTTTAAGTGGTTCATTGCTTCATAAGTTTTAACTATTACTTCTTGATCTTCATCATCGGAGCTCTCCGAATCTATATGAAACTTTTTGAGCGCAATTCCAATTTCAGTATCTTCTCTATACACGGCCTTGTTCAACTCTTCAATATCCTTTTCGTCAACTTCATTTTCCATGGATTGTTCTGATAAAATAGGCTCTGTTGACTCTGTCCGTGTTGGTTCTGACTCTGACTCGACGAATGGACATGGAGATGGAATTGAACTCGTTCTCTTTCGCTTCCAAGGGTCCTCTTCATCGTCAGATGATCCGAAACCCTATAATATAAAATATATAAAATACAGAATATATAAATGAATGTATAAATAAATGAACATGGTGTCATTTTGAGTTTCAAATAAAAAGCCTGTCTAAAATATATCTTTCTATACAATGACTAACATTAAATAAGTACAATATGTAATGGAATGTAATGATGTATAATATTAATTTATAGATGTAATGGTTTAAAAAATCTTCACTTACATCTTGATCGGCATGAAAAAAATTCTCGTCCATAAAAAAATCCATGTCAATCCATCCAATTTACTTTTTATATGCGAGAAATTCGAGATCAAATATGTTTTATTTAAATTATATATTAAAATACACAAAAGTCAATGGTACTTAATAAAAGTTCTTTCCTTATTAAAATCGAGCAGCGTATAAAATTGACCTACCTAAAAAACGTGCACAGTTTGTTAAAAATGTTAAAATACTATTTAAAAGGTATTCTGGATGACAATTTACAAATTAAAATGTGATAGATTTAAAAGTGATATTATACTACTAATGCTAATCAGCCACTGCTTAACTTGTTTTTGCATGATGGCTTTTTTCAACTTACTGTGTATTTAAACTGTAGTGTAACTTGAAACTCGGAAAGTCTGCCTGATCAAGTCTGATGCAGAATAAAAATAATTCAAATGTCTTGTCTTGTGCTTAAACATGAATAACAAGGGTGAAGCATGTATGGTTGTTGGTTCAACTAAATTTCTCAATTTGCCTCAAAGAAAGTCTTAAACACCTTTTGATTTCCTTCTTTGGGATGTTTTCATTTGTTTCTATTTACCATATCCAAATTATCGTTCATTCCATTCATTAATTTTACCCTTATTATCATTTATGTTTAATTATATTTATAATCTCTTTTATGTTCGACTCAGAAATCATGAAAGGAATGATCAAGATGCCATACAAAGAACGATTTCATATCGACATGATCGATTGTCGGCTCAGCAACACACATAAACAGAAAGGGGCCAATTGGAAACAACTAAACCAAGTTGACCATCCTTTGGTCTTTCCCTCTTCAGTCGCCTTTTTGACCCACACTCTTCATCAACTCTCAAACTATTTTTTTATAACCTTCAATTTATAGCTTTGAGATTAAAATAATTGAAAATGAGTTTGGGTAATTTGCTAGAAATGGAAGAACTCGGCTTTCAAGTCGTTCCCGAACGAGATTTTTCTAAACCAAAACCTCGTAAACTTTCACAATATTGTTTTATCAATACGTTCAATAGACTATAGTTTATTGTTAATTGATGTATTGAATTCTGGTGCTGTATAATGATTTTTTGCATGTTTAGGAATTAAAAGAAGGGATTTACAACCAGTGCCAAAGCCAAGAGGAAGATCTTTAAAAACGAAAGACGTTGATGTGGAAAAAGGAATTGTAAGGGAGTTTTCTTCAAATGTGAGTGACGGCGTGGACAACGCTTCCTTTACTCATGATCATGATCAAGAAGGAAGTCATAAAAGAGAAGGATTCATTATGAAGTCAAAAGATTTTTTATCATCCGACTCGGAGCATGAGAATGTTCCTAAAGGTGGAGGATATGGAAAAAGGGAAAAAATTGTGGAGAAAGTGGAAGTTTACCAACTTGGCAGAATGGACAAATCCAATGATATTTCCGAAAATGAAAGCATAGCTTCTATTAAGTCTAAGAATAAAACAAGATCAAAGAAGGTAAAGACAAAATATTTTATAAATTGACTAAGAATTAACTAGTGATTAAATATAAAATTTAATCAACTAAAATTGTATAGTGATTCTATATATTTTGATATGATTATATTTTTATATCAAGGGTAAAAATGAGTCCAAAATTGAAATACTTGACGAAACCAGAAAACCAAAGCCAAAGAAAAGGACCAACATGTTCGAAAAACACGCATCTATTTCATATAGCGAAGATGAAGTCATTGAAGAAAATGAGGTTGAAAAGATGAGCAGAAGACTTCGGGAAATGAAAGCCAAAGCTGAGAAGGACCAAATAGAAAATACGAAAGATGACGAATATTTATCCATTACAATGCAAGATGAAGATGAAGAAATGGAGGAAAAAGAGAAGAAGTCAAAGCAAGGGAGCAGATTCGTAAGCAAATTCAAAAATTTAGCAAAATCCTTCCTAAAATCTTCTTCTCAATCTCGCATTAAAGAAGAAGAGACTGTCAAAATTGGGAAATCCAAGAAATCCAAAAAGAAAAAAGAGAGATCAAGTCAAAGGTCTGATACTTCCATCCAACGCGAGTCAAATGACGAAGAAGAATTTGTCCAAGACGAAGAAGAAAATTGGAAAACCGATGAAAAAAGCCACCAAAAAAATGTAAAATCAAATAAAAGCTTTGAAACTCCCGTAAAAGAACGTAAAAAAGTATTTGAGAAAAAAGAGAAATTCAATGAGAAGGATTTTGAAATAACTCAATTTGAACCTTCTTCATTGTCCTCTGCAAGTTCAGCTTCGTCTGCTTCTTCATCCTCAGGATCTGAGTCACCAGATAGTAGCGAGGAAGATAGCGATGCTTCTTTCGCCTCCTCTTCTTCTTCATTGAGACGAAGGCGGATAGGATATGCATCACATGAAGGTGGAAAGAGTCAACTTTGGCTCTCTGACATTCAGTCCATGACTGAAGAGGAAAAGAAGCGACTCCTTGGAATTACCATTCATAAAGTTGATCTTCTTCCAATTGACCCTCACATGTTTCATCCAGTAGTTCGAGTCACGCTCATGAACCAAGATGGGTCCTTCATAACAAAACGTAGATGTGAAAAAAAGTTGAGAAATAAAAAGAAAAGGAAGAAAAGGAGAAATTCTCAGGATGATGAAGAATCTTTGTCTTCAGACTCTGAGAAAGTTAGCTATATTTTACCAGCCATGACTCAACCCGCCGTTCCAGACGAAAATGTTCCTCTTTTTGCACCAAAATGGAGAGAAGTAATTTTATTTGACGAGAGAATGATTCGTTTCTTAACGCAAAATTCAAAAGCAATCCTTTTTTTTGAACTTATGGATTTTCTTCCAATGAAGAAAAATTTCAAAATAAAAGGATACCATGGTCAGTTAACACATCATTTGTTATGTTAATATGATTTAATTAATTAGCTAATTAATAATTCGATAAATGTTTTTAAAAAATAATTTTAGGAAATGAACGTGGTTGGTATAAAGCTGCTTGGGCCTTTTTAAAACTCGTTGGAAAAAACGGCATTTTGAACGTGAATCAAAGACTTCGGCTTCAACTTTACAAAACAGAAAAAATTCCAAAGAAGAAAATCTTCAATGAAGCTCCTGAGGTCGAAAGATTAAAAAATTCTAGAAACTCAAAATTGTTTTTCTTATTTCTTAACTGTGTAAAAAAAATTTGAAAAAATTATGATTTATAGAAGTTGATTTAATTCTCAGGTTTTTCAAATGTGGGAACATGGAAAGAGAATTAAGATTACGGCTAAATCTCTTCACGTAACAGTGAAAGGAATTTGTGCCACAGCGAGTGTTCCCTATCACTTCAGAGATCTTCTATCAACAAGGAAGAAACAGTCGATTCTCCTTCAATCCAAAGATCCAAGAGATGAAAACGGGGTAAACTGAAACGATCAACCATTTACTTTCATTCATTTTCATAAACTTCATCCCATTTTTATTTCAATGTTATTTTTATAAAAATAATTCCTTTTCATTTGTTTCACCTTCTCTCATATTCCAGAGTTTGTCGAGAGGGAAAAGCAAGGAAGAGCGCCTTTACCCTCAATGGAACAGAATGGCAAATCAAAATTGCAAGGTTCCGAATAAACTCTACCGGACTCTCCCTGCCTCTCATATCGCAGAGTTGAATCTGACAGTGATGGGAAATGTTTATTCAATCAAGTTCAGTCCATGTGGGCTCAAATTGGCCGCTGGCCTTGACAATCACGACGTCCACGTCATTCTTATTTTTGACGTATTGACCAAGCTAAATATTTTCATTAATTCCCTAATTCGATTTTGATTATTTAAGCTCTTTTTGTGTATGTAAAAATATGAATGCTTTTAAGAATAATGCAAACGGAAATGATTTTGAGTAGATTCCATCATGCGAGTTGGAGAAACATCTCCGAGCTCATCATGGATTAATTTATGACCTTGACTGGGTTGAGATCACCAAGGAGGAAGAGAGAGAAGAGAAAGGATTTGTTCATTATTTGGGATCTGCCTCGGCCGACTCCACTGCGACAGTTTGGCGAGTTGAAGAAGTCGGATCTCCGAAACTCATTAAGGCAATTTTTCACTTGTTATTATATTAACTTGATGAAATTGTAGAATAAGGAACTTGTATTGTATTAATTTAAATATCATTTTTAGGTCCTTCTTCACCCTTCTTTTGTTTATTCAATAAGATTTCATCCCAAGAAGCCCAACTTGGTAGCAACGGGGTGTTATGATTTCATTATTCGGATTTGGGAAGTTCAGAAACATGGAAAGAAAGGAGTTGCGAGACCAGACGAAGACATCACTCCTTTATTACTCGTACAACTTTAGATCCCGCATAATTCAAGTTTTAATTAAAAAAATAATGAAATGGTAAAATGGAACTCTTATAATAGTTGGATGAACAT
Organism: Neelides sp. FZ-2019; assembly: GCA_009869795.1. Classification (NCBI taxonomy): domain Eukaryota; kingdom Metazoa; phylum Arthropoda; class Collembola; order Neelipleona; family Neelidae; genus Neelides; species Neelides sp. FZ-2019. Next base: position 7,891 of record VJMY01000250.1, read on the forward strand.
TTGTGTTACGTCAACTCACTCGTCTTTACCAAAGAGGCTGACTATCTCTTCAGCGGAGATGGTTCTGGTTACTTGTTCAGATGGACAGTTAGATCTGGGAAAAAGTCAAAACCCTGGAAGATGGAAAAGTGATTTATCATTTATCATGAATATATACTAATTTCATTAATGTTGTGATATACATATTACATTTAACAAAAATGCAATATTCGTTAATTATCGTTAATTCGTCAATTTATTTTTACAGAGACATCAAGTTGAGCGAACAGGACACTGGAATTAATTCGTTGTGCTTGAATGCAACCGGTTCGAGATTGCTCGTTCATTTGAGAGGGAGTTGTATCAAATTACTTGATACAGCCAGCTTACTTCTCCTTCATACATTCACCGGCATTGTTAATGAAAAGTAAATCCTGGCTTATAGCTAACATGAAAATCTAATTAATTTTATTTAAAACTCATATTATATATTACATGCTTTTACTCGTTTAGCCATTTTATTTTTGTTTTCCTATTCAGATTTCAGATAAAAAGCTGTTTCAGCCCTTGCGGTAGTTTGGTGCTGAGTGGAAGCGAAGATGCCTGTCTGTGCATCTGGGATGCTGAAAGTGGAAATCTGATTCAAAGATTGAGCCCAGAAAACAATCCGAGTTGTATGATCTCTGCAGTGGATTATCATCCATTTGATTACTACGTAGCCATTGGGTTGAGCTCACCTGAAAGTGAACCACGTCCGATTATCGTTTACGGATTTAATCCTTCGAAACACAAACGTTTGGCTATTTCAACTATTGCCAAAATGAAGTCCCTAAAAAATTTGCTGAAGGGGAAAGAGACTGGTGGAGATGTGAACAGAAACAGTTCTGCCTTTCAATTTACCCGAGGCCAGTCATCAGAAAAGTTTGGAAATATTGTGAAAAAACTTGACATGGCCCTTAAAATTGCAAGAAATTCAAAGGTGGTGAAGGAAAGCAGCCTTGTTAATCAAATGCTTGACAAGGAGAAAGTCAAGAAAAGCTCTCGCAGTTTACCCCAATTTGCCTCTTTGACCGAAGTGAAGAAGAAAGCTAAAGCCCAAATTGACGTTCAAAATGATGAAGGAATTGAAAGAGATTTGATGAAAACGGACAGAAGTCATAGAAAGAAAAATTGGATTACAAATGATCGACATTCAATTCAAGAGTTTCCTCCTGAAACAGAGAAATTTGTTAAAAGCCAAAGCGCTTATGATATCCAAGAAATTTCAAGGAAAAAGCGTCGAAATGACGCAAGAAAGAAAGAACTTGAAGAAATTCAAACGAATGTAAATGTCATTAAACAATGTGGAGATGATGGAAGTTTGAATTCAATCCCCGAAGAAAAGAAAATTTCAAAAAGTCGACTTAAAAGACATGCAAAATGATGCGACTAATGATCGAAGATGTCATAATAGAACTGAAGATTTAGTGCAATATCTAAAATTGTAATTCAATAAGGACAAATTCGACAAGTTACACAATTTGAATTTATAGATATAAAATACCTAGTTTTTATTCAATTATTTTTATCAAATAATTACAAGTTGAGAAAAATTTTAATTTACGATTATACTCGGATTTAAACAATAATGCGAAGGAACGCAAGTTGTAAATAGTTCATCGTTTGTGAGTGGTACATCCTTGGTATTGTGTTCATATTTAAAGTTTTGAAATAAATTAAATTGTCAGTGTTTCTCCTTTTTGAAATAAAATTGATAATGATTAAATTGTTTAAATAATGACCAACTATTCTATATTAATAAGTCAAATAAGGAAATTATCGTGTTTGTTGTGTTTATTCTTCTTAAGTAGATAGCTCATATCATTTTAGCATAGTATTGGAACGAATATAAAAGATACTATAAGTTCAATTACAGAGGCACATAAAACTTTCTTATATAATCTCTTCGGTTCAGGTAACTCAATAGAGTAAGTATAGTACTTTTTAAGGCCATTTCTTGCATAAATTAAATACAACTACACCAATATGTAGTCTGTCTAGCAGTAGGGCTAGGGATGTGAGAGTGAGTAAAATCCTTCTCACTTGTATTCAGTTTATCCCATCCCATTTTTATTTGGATTTCTTAGATTGAACATGTCTGGAATATTCCCAGTTTTTGAAGAGGATCTTGAAAAATTCGAAAATAATGATTATAGCTCATCATACTCTTTATTTGATTTTGCCAATTATCTTCTTGTCCATCTGTCAAGTAAAATATTCTCACTTCTGCCCGATAAATATTTGTTTAATGCCTCTCAATGTAGCAAATCATGGCGAAATATCATAAACAACGATAAACAATGGTAAAAAATAATTTCATACAATTCAATTGAATATTTCAATAATAGAGAATGTACATGTTATTGAATAGAAACAATATATTGAATATCTAATTTTATGCTAAAATGTAATTTTAAAGGAAGAAACGATGCCAGGAACAGAGTTGGGCGAAGGAAAAAATGGATGCTTTGTATTGGTTAGATAAGGAATCTCATATCAAATTGGAAGATCAGTTCATTCTTCACCTCCTTTTCAACTGTCTCCTTTGGCCACTCATTAGATCCTCTTTGTGACTGGGCGTTCTTTTACCATCAGAGACTTCATTTACAAAAGAACTGGGCTGATGGAAATTATAAAATTAGTAAATTAGAGAATCCGCTTTCTGAAGAAGTATTTGGAGTCAATTGTTGCACATCTAGTTAAGAATTATTTGCAGAAGGTTTTCCTACAGGTCAAATTGTAGTTTGGAATATTTAAGGTATTTTAATATAATTTGAAATTGTTTATCAAATTACATCAATTTGAATAATGCATAATGAGTAAATTCGAGATTTATTATTAAAATTTTTTGCAAATATCATAATTATCTTTCACTTACTCACATATCCTCTGAATTATTGAATGAATTTTAAGGAGTTCCAAAGGTAATTCAGACATTCCCAAGAATCAAAGAAGAAATTGAAGTCACAGATGTTGGGCTAAATTCCAATATGTTAATCTTTCTTTATAGCATTGGACTGTTTAAGGTTTTTAATGTTCCTATTATTTTAATTTTTTACTCAAACAAATCAAATCATGATGACTAAAAATAAAATATTCCATTAATTCGTCCTGCCTGAAATACTTAGCATATTTATTTTAATTTATGTATTAATACTTTAAATTTGGTTATTTTAGTTATACATGATCGAGAAAGAATGAGAAAATAGAAACTTTTGTCTCCTTCAGCAATTTATTGTAAAGGGATCTTTAGGACGTGATGACTCGGAGTTCACCCTGACCCATAAAGATTTGAGCGACACAGAGGTTCAAGCACTTGAAAATGAAATAAATCCTGATGAAAGCTTCTGGCTAAGACGACTTTTCACATGGAACAAGATAGCGCAGATAGCGCCAGAGACATGATGCTTGTCCTCTATGAGGAGTTTCTTATCGTTTCTGTCATTGCATCCAATTGCTTTCTTCTTTACGACCTTCAAACTGGTGGATTTCTAAAGAAAGTTTTATTTCAACCAAGATCTAATATTTGCAAAAGAGAACAAATTCATTTCGTTTTAGGACTTATCTTTTATTCTCTCTCTTCTTCACAATCATAATATTACGAATATAATTTAATAAGATTTCCTGCGTGTTTCTAATCAGAAATTTAAAGTTATAAAATACGATATTCTTTATAACTATGGTTTTAAAGACGGCGTTTTTTGGAAATAAACTTTTGTGCTTCTCTGTAAGGACACTTCATAACAACTTTTTTGACTCAACTTTCTTCATTCCTGTCTTAGATCTTTCTAAATCTACTAGCTCGGATTATACGCTTTAAATTATTCCAATCCATGGCCTTGTGAAATCAATGAAAGCGACCCCGAATGAGCTTAAAATTGGTGTTATGACTCAAGAATGCGACATTTCAGTTATTGATTTCGGAACAAAAGTATGAAATCAACAATGTATTTCAACAAAATTTTTAAATGTCTGCATTAAAAATAAAATATTAGGTAGCATATTCATAATTATTTTTCGCTTTACAGAGTCTTATGTTTACAAATGGGTAGGACTCGTTCATAGACAATTTTGCAATCAATGATAACATCATTGCTTATCATCAATTTGAAGGATTCATAACAGGAGTGAATTTTAAAGGAATGCTTTTGTACATTGTTGAATCACATGTTGGCTTAATAAGAAGAATGAAAATCACGAATGACCTTCTCGTCACCGGTGGAGAAGAAAGGTCTTTCAGCATTTGGAACTTGAAAGTAGGAAAGAAACTCTATAGGATCAAATTGGAGAATATTAGGACTGAACAGGTTTTAATTTATGAGACAATGATGATTGCCGTGGCAAGATCTAAATTTCCAGTAATTATTAGCTTTTGGTAATAAAGATGAGTATTTTTTAATGCTCGTACATTTATCATTTTTCATTTAAAGCGTTTATACATAGGTATTTATTACACACCACGATAATAAGTTTTATTCATCAAAATGTTTCATGTAGTACAATATTAAATTGCTACTTTTGTAACTGTAAATAGCATATTATAGATAGGTATTTAAATCACAACAATGAAAATATTTCTCTTATTAACTCATCTTGTACTCTATTAGGTATAGTAAAGATGCCACGAGCTTTTAAATATCGCCTTTACAAATACCAATTTAATATTTAATTTTTAATTTACCAATAATAATATGTAGAGCTTTTATTGTATCTGCAATTTTCTAAACTTTAAATCGTACAAATAAGATCAAATAGTATTTGCTGACTTACAGCACACAGACAATAAAAAATACATACACGTTTTTATGGTGTACGAACTACACGGTTTTTTAAGATTTTTTTTCTTTTAATTTACGGAGATATTTAAATAAATATTCAACTTTAGAAGGTACATTCCAAATTCACTTGGATTTGATTGCTCTAAAGGTACGAAGATTTACATATCCATTTTTCCATTTATTAATTAAATTATATTTTTTCTTATTAAAGTTTGTTAAAGTTTATATTTTGGGGTAATAATGCTAGCAAAGTACAATGTTATATATTAGGTATGTAAACTCGATAAAAGCCAATTTTTTAAATTTTATTTTCTTTTACTTTGCAGTCTTTATTTGATCTAATTGTTTATCTTACGAGTTATATTATTTTTTGCAGATACATATTTATTTTTCATCTTCCGCTCAATTTACATTCACAGGTAACATTTATATTTCAAACAATCGCTACTTGTTTAGCCAAGTTTTTGACTAAATAAAATATAATTTAAAAGCAATAATACAATTTCGAGCTAAGTATGTATTGATGATCAATTTATAATATATGGTACAATAAATAAGATAAAAATTACCAAATTAATATTAAGTTTGAATTAAATTGTTTAATTCATTCATTATCCTAACGAATAAATTCTAATTTTTATATATTATCCATTTATTGTGTTATATAATTTTGATTAATAATGTATCAAACAAATGAGCTATAATGTAACATGTTTAGGAATATTAAATTAAATTAGGTATATTGTAACCATTACAAAGACAAAATTCACACAAAAGAACAAAAACACAAAAATTCTCCAGATTGAAGCAAGTTCCCAGATCCCAAGATAAAACACAACACATCCCATTGTTCTTAAAACTCAAGATCTTACTTTCATTCTTACATTTATTCAAAAAATTATACTTTCGTATTACAAACCAGTTGCTACTTGAAAGCAAATTGCTAAACTTATCTTTGATGGCTGAAATAAAATTGTTGAATAAATATAAGTACGAATCTCTTAATAAAATGGTCTATGTCCTTCCTCATTCGCTCATACTTAACCTACTAAAGTAATGAGAGCAAATTAGCAATTAAAGGAAGTGTCGCTCTTCTTCCATTACTTCAGTCGGAGCCACTTGGAAGAGAATTTGAAGAAAAATTGTCAACGGTTCTAAAACAATCAATTAAAACACCCCAAATTAAAATTATTTCAGACTTACCTACCAATGAGTCATTTGAAATGCTCTTTTGTGTATAACATGTGAAAGTTGATACGTGTGAAAGGTAAATAGGCTTTTCTTACCCATAAACATAATCGTGAGCTTGTAATGTACAAATGGAATATAAAAAACAAGTCCGCCCAGAATGAAAAGAGAGGCGTACAAATATTCCATTCGAGGATCATCAATTATTGGAGCAATCACCAGATACACGGATATCACCAACACAATTATCGGCACCAGTAGCGGAACCTTTAAAGAATCATTTTTAATTAGTTTAAAATTAAAATTTCATAATCTCTATTATGTATTAGCATGCTATCAAACATTATTTAATAACTAAAAGTAAAAGTGGTTCTTTGTTCATTTAATTTAATATGATTAATACTGTGAAAATGTTAGTATGTAATATACTAGTAATATAGAAAGCACAAAACCAACAAAGTAGATAGCTACTATATTTTCTCTTTCATCTTGAAGTGGTCATTTAAAGCTTAACTTATGACAAAAGTAATACATTCAAAAGCTGAACATTTATTTTGTTTGAAGTGTGTGTATATTATCTTAAAACATAATTTAGCTTATGTAAATATTCTTAAGTATCCTTTGTTTTTGATGGAAATGGCTTTCTAAAGTGCCAACTTGTAAAATACTTGAGCCAAGTAGGCTAAAATAATTTAAGTTTATTTGCCTTAGTTCCAAGTTGAATAAACTTGACATTTTACCTTATAGGGTCTCTCGGCGTTTGGGCGAGTATAGCGCTGCACAATGACAGCCAACATCGAACCTCCATAAAATATCCAGGCCGTAAAACTGAAGAAGTCAATTAGAGACTCGATGTTTCCAGCAATTACCATTGATATTGCAATCAGGGCCTATTCATATAATGAAAGTTTGTCAGCCATCGGACTTCCAGATAAATTAGTTACGCTTCACTCATTCGGAATTAATTAAATCGGAAAGCAAATAGCGATGGACTTACATGGAAAACGAGAGCAGGAATCGGAGTGAACCTTCTCACATGAATATAAGAGAGTATATCTGAAAAATGACCTTCTCGGCTGGTCGCAAAGCAGAGTCTAAATAACAAACATTTTTGCAATTTTCAAGATGTCTTTTTAGCATTACTTTCATTACTTATTCAATACTGCATTGGTGGAATAAAACATCACATTAAGGAGAAAAAGATGATTTTTGAAAAATAAATTATATTACCTTCCAGCGACAAAAAGTGTTCCATTTGCAGCTCCAAAACATGAGATGGCCACCGAGAGTGGGATTATCCAAGCGAAAGGACCCAGTACCCGATTCCCAAAAGTCTACATAGAATCATCCATAAATGCTATTTATTTAAATATGTACAAAAAGCTATGTTGAGAAAATGAAAAAATCAGAATTCTGTCCACGTTTAATAATCCTGCTATGTATAAAAAGGGTAAAACTATCTTACTACTTTCTTTTAGCACTCATTGTGTAAATGTGTGCACAAGACACAATGTAAAAGCACAAAAGAAAGAATTGTGAAAAAAAAGATTACGAACCACAGCGACAGCTTCATCGTTTATCATCTCTGTTGGATTCATGACAAAGAGATACGCAATGTTGATGAAAATATAGCAAACGGTGACTAAAGGAATTCCTATAATTATGGAACGTGGCAAGTTCCTTAAGGAAAACAAGAAAAAACAATTGTTTACATTAAGAAAGTCTCAAGGGAAATCCAATTCTGTATATATGTGTTAAATGTACGTTACATCAAGGAAATTAACTCACTTGTTGGGATCTTTTATTTCTTCTGTCGCATAGTTGAGATTATTCCTACAAGTAAAGAAGATCATTAATATTTTAGCGTGAGCCGACTACTTCAAATATATTCAATAAAGATCATTTGAATATTAAATAATGATTTTAATTAGAAGGCTCACCATCCATCATAAGCCCAGAGACCGCTGTAGAAAGCCGTCGCGATGAGACCCAAATTATTCGTTGTACCTTTAAACCCCATATCTTTCGTTGCGGGTTCTCCCTCAAAGAACTTGTACACACCGCCTACGCAGATAATTGCAATGGCTACGAGTTTGGCAGCAGTGAACACGTTTTGTATCCCCGTGGCCAAATTTACACTGTAGCAATTGATAAAGAGGAGCAACACTGGAAAAAATGAAAAATGTTCATCCCGATAAGACGTAATTTGTCAACATTCTTATAAATATTATATTTTTCTATTTAAAATCTATTATTTTAGTACTTTATTTTATGCAATATTTACTTATGGTGGCCGCAGATACGAGTTTGACAGCTAGAACTGGAGCAGCGTAGTCGAGAAACGCTTCACAAGAATATTGTGCAAACGTGAGGATGATGATGGCCAGTTGAGAAGGCTTGAGAACCAGAGACGAGACCCAAGAGAAGAGGAAAGCTGGTATTGGACCGAATGCATCCATGAAATAGGCGTACTCGGCTCCGGAGCTCGTGTTCATCGTTCCCAACTCGGCATAGGCGAGGGCTCCTGAGAGCGAGCAAATAGTGTTAGCAGGATTCCAAGGGTACTTTCCTTACCTGAGCGACTCCCAAGTGGGAGAAGCACCGTTTTACAACGAGTGGCCGCATCTCTACTCTCCAACCTCTTTCATTGCTAAATGAGAGAAGCGACTTAAGTAATTGAAAGTGTCTACCTAGCATAGCAAGTCCTCCACAGACAGACCAAACTACGAGACTCATCGCCACTGAACCCGTCCGCTCAAGTAATCCAGAAGGGGACACGAAGATCCCCGAGCCTATATTAATTAAATAATTAATTAAACATTCATGTGATGATGATGAGGCTTTCGAAGGAATTAAGATTTAATAATCCTTTTCATGTCATTTTTATTGACTCGACTTATTTAATTACCAATCATTGTTCCGACAATTAAAGCCACCCCACTGAAGAGTCCCACCCGTCTCTTGAGGTTAACAGGGTCAGGAGGTATTGAGGCCGACCGCGCCATGATGTGTCCGTTTGCGAGCCCATTCTCGGGGCCATTTCCATTCTCCACTGTCCGGCACTGCTCAATGCACCTACGCGATGCATTGTTGTTGACTATTTCACAGAATAATAATTTTTTATTATTATATTATATAGAATTAATATAAAAAATGACGACTCTTTTCCAATTTTCCTTGAGTTTAACTTTCACTCAATCTTATTAACAATAAGTGCGTTCATAGTTAAAATTCTTAACAATGATAATAATGTGATAATACAATTGTAATGACGCATTATATGTTATATGTAAATGACATAAGTTTCCTATTTTTGGTTCTTCAAACAAAATAGACATTGTTTGTTAGTCGATTTGCCTTTCCATTCAATATATTGATGTGAGGAGAAAGTAAGTCCCGACTAAATATTTTGTTGCGTAGAATTAAAATGTTCTGACTTATTGCGAGTTGAGGATTTATAACAGCCAAGTCTCATCAACATGTCAGAAACTGTAGAGGTGACAGCAGGAGGTAAAAATCTTTCTTGGCATAAATCACATGAGTTCGAATGAAGGATTAAATTTAAATGAAGGACGACGAATGTTGAGCTACCAGTGGATTATATGAAGGCATAAAGATGGATAAACTTCTGTCAGAATTTTAAAAAAGCATTCAAGGTTAAATGAATTGAAGATTTTCCTCTGATTGACTTTTTTTATCTTGATGTATATCATAGAGATATTATGTAATTTAAATGTAAACCAAGAATTGAATTATCTTTGAGCTGCGTCGCATTTATTTTAATAAAATTTCCAAATGTGGGTCAATAAAATCATTGTGGCATCATGAATAATAGTGGAAGGATTTTCCATAAAATATCATTTCAAATGCAACTTGAGTGATTTGACTCGTAATTCTACAAGTAGGAACTAAAGGAAGTTGAATGATTAATATAAAGATAAAAGTAGCAGTTTCATTTGATTTCAGATTACAAGAGATGATGAACAAAGCGACCTTGTGAGGTTGAAGTGTCACGAGACCCTGAAGTGGAAACCACAATAGGAAAATGGGAAACGGGTTTTCACCCTGCTCCGAAAATAGGTCACTGGATCCTAACTTTATCCAATATTGCCTAGAAGGGTTTCATAGCCTATACTACCTTCCTATAAGGCATAATACGCTGATACACCCTTATACTATCAGGTTCAGAGAGCTCAGACTTGATAAAATTTTGTAAGAATCTCGAAATCCCATCTGAAAAATATAGCAATATGAGAAATTCCTCCAATGTTTGTTTTCAAGGTAGGTATATAATAAGCGGAAAAAGGAGTATGATCCTTTTCACACTTGCATTAATAGAGAAATCCGAGTATAGTATTTATTTACTTATTTCAAATTATGTTTTTATATAAAAAGTAGTTCATCTCTTCTGTATATAAGCTAATTTAGCCAAAGATAAAAGATAACAATGAGAGAAGAGGCTCGAAATATCCCTTTCTTTTAATGAGATACATCTATAGTACATGTTTTTATTGTATCATTGTCGTATTTTAAGCTGAATTCCGTTCCAATTCTGCTAACGATAAGTTGTAGCTTGTCTCAAGTAGAGAAAAATGTAATCAATTAAAATGATTCCAAGAGGAAAAGACTCACGCTAACGAAAAGCCACATAGTTTAATCCAATTTCTCTAGGTTGGAAAGAAGCTTAGAATTTACTTTCCTTTTCTCTCCAACGTTTTGTTTCACTTTTGATACTTTTCAAGTTTACTTAATTAAGTTCTAAAAGGGTTTACTATAAGTATATCGAGGCGTTTATCAACTCAGCGGCTCGAAGATAAATAGAAAGTTAATCAATTTAACAATATATCTACATTTATATTCAAATTTAATTTGTGAATTATGAAAGTCTGAGCGTGTATATTCAAATTAATATTTCTAAAAATTATTATTGAATAAATTGTTTGAATAGTGGTTGGGCTTATTGTTAGAAATATTAGCCCAGACATGAATAAATTTATCGATCAGGATCTCACTATAATTATCACATTGACAGTTGGAACGAATAAATTACCAATATAACACGGAAGAAGACATGCAGTGAATGCGTGAGCTTTGAATTGAACTCAACTGACTTATAAATATACCTTTTAATTTATTACTCTCGTGTTATATTCATGTAATAGTTATAGTTCGATTCTTAGAAGCCCTCTTCATTGTTAAAAAGGCGTAGTTCAAGTATGTGTCTGTAAATTCTGTTTCATCGCATGATTCTTTATTATTATTTATTAAGCTTTACTCAACTTTTACTTCCTGCCGATCATATAATATTCAATAAGAAACTTTTATTCTACTTAAATCACATTCTATTTTCAGGTATTTCTCTTTATTAAAAGAAAAGAAATCCCTAAGTTCTAAGGAAAAGTTTTTGACGGCTCTCGAAAGCGTAAGCTCTGAGCTTAAATCCACCTTCCTTTGGTACGAGTTTCTTCGGATCTAATGAGAATTCCTTCGAACCCAATCAGATAAAAAAATCGGAAAGATGTACAAATTTATGTACTGCGTCCTAGATGAACTTTTTCCGAGTGGGCGTGTTGAAATATTCCGAGTGGGCTACTCAATATAATTCTAGATTATTAAAAGTTAAACTAGGTCAAAAAATTTAAAGGATGAGCTTAATCGAGGACGAGAAGCAAAAGACGATAAAATCAATATTAAGATAATTCTAATAAAGTTAGGCCTGAGAGAATTTTTTTCTAATTCAATTTACATTTTCTAATCATTTTAGCCATGATATTCATAAAACTAAAACTAAAATGTATTAAAAGTTTTAAAGGGTGATGTATTAATGGAATTTATATATTTTTACAATGTACATTAAATAAGATGGCTTTCAGGAACTAAATAGTATAAAAGTTTAAAATAGCATTAAAGATTCTTTTATATTTTCGCTCAATTAAGTGGACCATAATAGAACAATGGTTAGGAGAGACGGGAAGAGATTTAATAATCTATGAAGGGCCGCTCGAGTTCCACTTTCCCACACGGGAAATGGGTAGAATGTTAAGAAGAGCATGGGATCTTTTTGTGGATCGATTTCCCACGTCACTCGGGAACTCTTTTTATGGTAAAAGTTCCTTTCCCTTTTTGCATTCGACCTTACTAAACATATGATGATCGTTCTCAGATTTTTTCAGGGTCAAGAAAAGAAATGACTCCAGAGAGGATTATCAAAATCCTTTATCGTTTGTGCATCTAATTGCATTATTTGCACAATTTAAATCAAACTTTAAAATATTTTTTACTCAATAGCACCAACCTTGTTGGTAGAAACTCAAGAAACAATAATCGTTTTCAAGTTTCTTTATTCTAAATTTTTATATTTTTTTCTTTTAATTGGACAAAGATAAAATGCATAATATTGGCATATTATTATTTAATAACATTTCAATTTTTTAACAAAACGTGTCATCATAATTCATAAAATGACGGTTAAAAACTTATTTTTACATAAATATTTTTATCTGTTATCTTAAATATAAACATTTAAAAAATTTAATAGTATAATATAGTAGAAAAACTCATCAGTTTTTATTCCATGACGTAAATGGAAAGTTTGAATATAAAAGTTAAAAATAAATCACACACTCAAGGCTTTATCTGACATTTAAAATTGCAATTTATTTTTAAACGTTCAAATATTACAAATGAAATAAAAAAAAATTTTCACAAAAAAGATTTTTATGAATGTTTCACTTACAATAAATTATTATATTGAATTTAAGTATGCCAGATAACCCATGCCTATAAAGACCCCCGTATTACAAAAAGTGTTCATTTTTGCAAAATACATTATAATTATCGTATCAGTAAGAGAATTACATTCAAAATGAAATTATTAAAAGCGTTTTTAATTACTCTTTTATCTATAAGCATCTTTGTCCAAATTAAGTCACAGACAACAACGACTACAACACCAACGACAACGACTACGACACCAACGACAACGACTACGACACCAACGACAACGACTACCACACCAACGACAACAACTACCACACCAACGACAACGACTACCACACCAACGACAACGACTACCACACCAACGACAACGACTACCACACCAACGACAACGACTACCACACCAACGACAACTACTACCACACCAACGACAACGACTACCACACCAACGACAACGACTACCACACCAACGACAACGACTACCACACCAACGACAACGACTACCACACCAACGACAACGACTACCACACCAACGACAACGACTACGACAACATCGACAACGACTCCAACAACGACAACATCGACAACGACTCCAACAACAACAAAAACAACAACGACTCCAACAACAACAAAAACAACGACCACAACCACCAAAACTACAACTAAAGCGACATCATCGACTTCAGCAGCTGACAGAGTAAGAAGTATTATACAGGCGTTGTAATAGTACTCAATACATGATAATTGCAAATTTCTCATTGAATCATTCGAATAAAAACTAAAAGTACAAGTAAATTGAATATTTTGTCTATATTGTCTATATTATTTTAGTGCATTCAAGACGGATGCGGATGTAATTACTCTCAAACGCCTGGAACTACAAAGAATCCTAATACAAAGGTTCTTAAATGCTGTTCTGGCGTATGCATAACAGATTCATCATTTCCAGCGTACGCAAACAATGAGAAAAAACTTAAATTCTTCTCTACCTCTACAGTCATTTTCTATGATTTAAAGTCCTTTTGTTAATGATCAATAAGTATAAATAACGTTTGCAGATTTAAGTTACTAATTAAATGTTTAAAAACTTTATTTTAATTTTATTATATTAAAGAGGTGGTAAATGTGGGCCAACAACAACAACAACAAAGGGACCATCAACAGCAACCACCACAGCTACAACAAAAGCAACTACCACAGCTACTACTAAAGCAACAACAGCAGCCACGACAAAAGCAACAACGAAAGCAACAACGAAAGCAACAACAGCAGCAACAACAACGAAAGCAACAACAACAGCAACAACGAAAGCAACAACAGCAGCCACGACGAAAGTAACAACAGCAGCCACGACGAAAGCAACAACTCAATCATCAAATCCAAATGTACTTATTTTTACTAAATATATATATATTATTGCTGTTACATAGTTTAATATGTTTCTTTTTTATTTGTAGTGTGCTAAAGACGGTGCCGGGTGTAAAGTTAATGGTCCTGTCCCAGGACAAAGGTCATGCTGCGGTAAATGTCAACCCAATTCAAAAATGTGAGATTTATATGATTCTACATAAATATTTAAACAATGATATAACTAGGGTTGGCCTTTAGTTTTAGTTTCGTAGGAAAACTACGAAATACGAAACTGCTAAACTAAAATATATTTAAATTTTCACATCTTTAAATAAAATTTAAAATATATTTTAAGCATTGATCCAGTTTAAATTGTTGCTTTTTAAGCATTATTAAAGATAAAAAATGAATCAAAATGTAATAAAACAGAAAGTATTAAACTATCCCGCCCTGGCTATTTAAATTTTGTAGTTTCGTAGCGTCAATTGAGAAAAAGCCTGCAAAATGCTAACCCTAGATATAACTAACCTATAATTTTCAATTTTCAATTGGTAATAACATAAAACGGTTTTTATATTAATTTACCTCCCTATAAAATTTAAAAATCATTTTAGGCCTGCTGGGGGATCTTGTGCACCTAAGGATATAACGACAGATTTGGGTGAAAGTCAAAAAACAATTGATGATGACTACTTTTCAGCCTTCCTCAATTATTTTTTTCAAATTTAGAAAATTTAAAAAAAATGAAGCATTTAATAATAATAAAGTTCTGATTATATGAATCTACCTAATTACCTATCTCTAAGAATATTATGTAGTTAATTATTCAGCATTTACAGACGTTATACTTATAAACTAACTAAACAAACAACTATTCAATTTTTGTAGTGTGAATATAGCTAAACAATTAAACAGTGAGATAATATATTTGTACCTAAAGTAACTTTTACCATTAGTTAATTTGTCAATTTTCGCGTGCTGCGAGTTTAAGTCAGAGTATTGAGTATCTTAAAGTTAGTCAGTTCAGTTTTGTTTCATAATGACTTAATATAGTAATATGAGTATTAAATCGTGATAAGAGGGTTAACAAGTAGTGTCTCGCCTGGAGGATTAACCTTTGGTAAGGTGAAGGTTTTGGAAATTCGTTTATAATGAGGGAATTGACCGCTTTAAACTGCAAGGAAACCTTTCATAATTGATTTACTTTGAGCATGTGACGCAAGGAAGAGTAGAGAATAATGAAAGTGAAAAAGTGACGTAAGAAGTCTCCCAGACACATTTCCCGACTTGCAAAGTAATAGGAGCATGATGAACACAAGCGTAAAGAAGGAATGAGATCTTAAAAATATTCCCTTCCTTATACACTGCTCATTTACATATACCAGAGTCGCATATGCCAAATACTATACTTTTTAAGTACCTAGACATAATATTCTGTATTCAGAATATTTCTGAAAGAGATTCAAGCACTGGAGTTTGTAAATATAAAAGTTCTCAGGGTATAGTGAACACAGTGCTGGGATCTTAAATATGTATTTTTTACCTAACAACATTAGACATTGCATTAGTAGATGAAGTTACCCCGAAATAGCTTTCGCCCATTTTCACACTGACTGAGAGACTTGTATGGAAAGTATACTCATAGAAGAAGTATAAAGAAAGCTATAGCACACTCTTTCAGAGATGAAGAAGATGAGGAAGACTACGAAGCGCGTGGATTCCACTCCTACACATAATGCAATTTGAGGATTTGGAGATAACACAATCTAAAGATTCATAAACTCTTTTAAAAAATGAAATGAAAGATGTAATGATGCAAACATAATTGTTGAGTTATTAAATGACACTCACATGAGGAATTTAAATGTATCGTGTATGCATAATATGCTTGAATTGATAAATTTTTTATAGAAAATACTAGACTTTAATTCCTAAAATATGCCAATTGTAGACCTTAATGTATGCTGAGACGTGAGTATCATTTAATTTAAAATTGATTTGCTGGAAAAATGAATCAACACGATGTTTTCAGCACAAATAATTCATGTTCTCTTCTAAAAATATCATGGAAAGTGATGAAATATTGGCTTATGCAACTCACTCTGACATGTTGCAAATTAATTATCCTTCTCTTCAGGCTGAATAGCATTTAAATTTGCTAATCGTTACTCACTCATTTTTCATATTAGAGGATATAAATATTGTATTTAATACTATAATATTGATGGAGTACCTTTAGAATACCTTTAGTGCTTTTTCTGTTAATGAATTATAAATTCATTCTGCCCCAATGTCTGCCAATATATCTAACCTTTTTTATATAGATGTTATTACAATTTCAGAATATTATAAAAAGACGAAAGTCAATAATAATAATAAAAGTCGTCTTTGGTATCATTTGGATGGAGGTATGATAAGTATGATGGCGTATTGATGTAAATTAATAGGTAATTAAATAGAGAAAGCAATTAATTTTCACCTTTTGAGAGGCATTCATTTTGAACCATTTCTTTTCTTCTTGATTTCTGTTATTTTCACTTTTGCAAAAGACTCTCATGTCCTATGAAAACTGATTATTCAGTAGAACACATTTGGTTCTTATAATCGTCCTTTTCTTATGCGTAGAACGCGCCGTGTTTATTATATATTCTCTATTATTGCAAAAATAGACGCGACTATTTTTATTATCCTCTATAAAAATCCTTACTTATTTCTAATGGATAGCAAATATAGTTATTTTGATTGAGCTTTAAATGCTTGAAAGTTACAATTCTTAATTGGATATATTTACTATATTTTAAGTTCAAAATATACAAGGAGCTAATTTATATTTCTTTGATTGAAATGAAATACAATGGTGAAAGTTTCCTTCTTTCTTTCCTTTCCTTTTGAAAAAGGTCAACAATGTGAATTGCAAATTAAAGAGAGAGATAATGAAAGTTGGAGTAAATTCCCAGCTGGCTCTTCACGTATTTCCGGAACCGAAACAGTCGGTGTTGAGGAGCTGATGAGAGTCGAAGGAAATATTCGTTCGATGGAGGTACCGAGACTGGAAGGACAGACTGCCGTCTTTCAGGTTCTTATAAGAACAACCGAGCAAAAGCAGTAAAAGTGTTCGAATCCGATCGCAGTCACGTTGCGCCTCGTCTCATGCCGGGTATCCGAGAGGCCCGTGGGTTTGAGAACTCATCCACTTTTGCGCACCTAATGTGAGGTGCTATCTCCGCAAGCGCTTGAACCTACTTCAATTTCTCAGAAACGCTGGATGTTCACTCCATTCTATATGTTACATTCACAAAATATGCTACAATTTATTCATCCCAATTATCATTTTAATGTGTATTTCTAAATATTAAAAAATCATAAAGTTCAATTAATTGCTTTATGTAATTAGAATCAATTGTTTAGGAAAGAAAGAGGAATATGCTCAACTTTAACAATTAATGCAAAGAAAATTTTGTAGGTAAGCTAGTATTTTGTAGAAAACAAACATGGAAGAAGTAGAGCATGCAGAATGATGCTTTTAGCTTTTCATATAAAAGAAAAACTTTAGAGTGAATCAGCTCTAGTTTTCATTTTAAACTTCATAGAATGAAAAGCATTTTGTTATTCCAAATATTTTGAGATACTTATCTATTTGAATTTAACAAACGTTTCATACTAACTTTTAAGTTATATAACGATTGTACATATTATTAATTTTATTTTGTCCCTCCTTTTCGATAAAAAAGTAATTGACAAAGAAAACGATGAATCATAGATGGCAAATAAAAGTGAAATTATTATTTGATATTTTGGGTGATTTTAGTCAAATAAACTTTAAAATAGCGTTAGGCTTTTATTTTTGATTGAATGCACTAACAAGGCACTAAGTATCTTAATATGTAAAGTAATATATTTTAAATGTAAATAAAAGTAATAAGTACAATGGAAAATGAAATTAATGATCTAACATTACGTATCATTTTGTTTAAATATTTTGACGGCAATTTTACTTGTGAGAATTTATCTCCAATCTTTTCTGTCGTCTGCAACCCTATATTTTTTATTTGCCATGGAAGATTTGTCATGAAGAATTTAGAATGGAGGCTTATAATATTATTTGCTTATTTGCTGTTCATTAGATACATTGCAGTATCCATTTCTATGAATCTAACATCCCCAGCTAGTATATGAGCTTCAACAATGTAAAATGCAAGTTCCAATTAATTCATAATTAATTAATGTGTACAAAACTTAAATAAATGCTAATTATTTATTTTTAATACAATTACAACATTCTAAGTTTACTTGTTCACAAAACGTAACGTTTAACCATAAAATGAGCTGTTTTCAATATTGTTATACGTAATTTATGTATAAAGTAAATATTATATTTTGTAATCACTCGATAATACTTGATCTATTTCACTTTTTAGAGTAAACTCTTATTGTTTAACTAAATTAAAAGTAATTAAATTAAATTATATTTATTGTTGTACTAGTTATACATGTGTTTTTTTAGAGATTGCTTCATGCTTCTTCTTTCACTAATCACTAATCTAATAAATAATTGTAATGTTGTTGTACAGAAATAAATAATATGCATATAATTGAATGTCACTTATAATACGCACAAGTACTTATGATTGGCTTGGCTTATAAGTACATGGTATAAACTTACAAGATCAGCATTGTAATGAGTTAATAAGTAATTAAATTATCTACACTAGTCATATTAGAGTGTTGAATCACTCTTATCGCTAGCAGCCGTTTGCTCCCTGGACGCAGGGATTTCAAAGTAAGCCGAGGATTCGTCAGTTGATTGAGATTGCGAGTTTGAGTCTTCGTCGACAGAAGAACTTGCTGAAGTTCCAAGATTTCTCTTTTCAATCCTCCGAACTGGAGACTCATTTGCACTTGAAAGGCGACTCTCAAAAGTTGGAGCTTGGAGTTTATCCTTATCAGAAGGCGAGGACTGAAGGCTGCTGCCTTCACTTCCGTTATTATTCATTGACAATCTGGCGCTGGCCCTTGGTGAGCTGCTGGCGAGTGGACTTGAGAATCTCGAGCTTGGGGCTGAGGACTTTCTCTTTGAATTCTCAGCACTGTTTAATTCAATTTTCGAGTGCAAAATTGACAATTCCTTCTGGTACTGGGTGCAATTTCGACAATTTCTAACAATTCAAATCAAATTTTAGAAATAAATAAAATACAATAAAATAAGCTCTTTTGAAGATTATTACTTTGTTAGCTTGAGAAGATTATCTCTTTGTGCGGTTACAAGGGCAAGTTCAGTCTTTAATACATCAATTTCTGCTTCTTTGTCCGCAAGACGATTCTTGGCATGAAGCATACTTTCGTCCAAAGAGCCGTAAAATGACTAAAATGAATAATTTCGATTCATATTTAAAATGCAACTTTTTACTATAGAAATGTTATATTTATGATTTATTTATATCAGTTTTACTTGCGTTTCTTCACAATTGTCTGAGCTAAAGGGAGGTTCATCAAGACAAAAAAATTTCCGCACGCTTGGAGAAGCTGTGAGGGTTGAATTTACGAGAACGGAATCAACAAATGCTTGAAGACCCTTCATTCTCATTTCAAGGAATGTAGTTTCAAAGTTATCTCTCAACCATCTTTTCGGTGGTAGTGGAACATTAATCGAAGGAAAATCTTCTTTCAACTTCATAAAATTTGAATATAAACACGAATAATTTAATAGATTTGAAAATATTTAAAAATGAGAATATAAAAATAATATTTTAAAAATAAGACAAATGACTTATTTAGTACCTTTGTATGAAACCGAACAAAATCCGTATATCTTCTGAAAACCATCCAACTATCTCCAAGTTTTTCATTCACAATTTGGAGTTTGAAAATCTAAAATGAGTGACCCATTATTTTGATTTGATCATGCAAATGCAATATATATGAATCAACAATTAATTTTATTATGCAATCTTACCGTGAACTTTGCTCTCTCCTCCATTGTTTCATATCCCACAATAGGAACTTTAATATTCATGTCTTCATAGCTCTTTGTTGCTTCATTAACTTCATTTGAAGTTCGATCGAGTGATGTGGAAGAAGAATGATAATTTTGACTTCCATTCAAAGTCAAATTTGAAGGAATTTCGGCAATTTCTTCCGTGTGAATTTCTTTCGTGAGTCTGTCTCTCTTATGGTTAACTTCAATTTTGCCAGTTGAAGAGGAAGAGATTTGAGATTCGGTATGAGATAAATTATCCTGAGAAGTTGAAACCTGAGTTGAAGATCGTCTTGAAGATGAACTCACCTTTTCACAATTCTCTTGATTTGCCTCAATTGGTTCCATTTCTCTTTAATTAAAAAATATCAACTATTAACATTAGAATGTCTCATTTAAAGAATAAACCTGCGTTAATTTGATAATTAAAAATTATAAAATCATAAAACTATATGTATTACAAAATCTTGTTAGATTGACTATTTTACTCAAAATAAAGGTTTTAAAACAACTCAATAATTTGGAAGAAATTCAGTAATGTGTTATTGTTATACCTTATCTTTACTGACCTTCAAGTACACTGAAGAAATGAATCACAATTTTGATTAATGAAGAAATTTTGGAATTGTAATTTTAATATTGAGAGCAGAGTCGTCTAACTCATTTATATATTTTCGATAATTATACTATTTAATTTGTACGATATTTAGGTAACTTGTTTACAATAAATTAAGTTAAAAGACTTCGTGCAAGTGTACAAATTTTAATAATTATTACAGAATGCGAAGACTCTTTTGAGCGTAAAAGAATCATCTGGTTTGCCACTAATACCAATACCTCTATGCTATGCTTCTATCCAAAATTACTTTGATCCAAGAGTGAGTGGAAAAGGACACAACCAAAGTGTCTTTGAATTCCCGAGGCTTTAGTTATACGTGAGAATTCATAGGGACAATATGATAATAAGCATGAATAAACAGCCCACTTCTTTTATGGATAGATAAATGTAACAATATAATAAAGAAAATAACGGTACAGCTATCTAACTATCCACCATTACTGAGGTAGGCAATCAGTAGAACCTCCGTCCATACAAGGGTTTCTGTAATAATAATTTGTTATATATCGGTACTTCTAAAAAGTTATGATTTATGAAGTTATGAAAGATTAAAGCGGATTTATGTATAGCACACACTATTCCTCCTATAGCATCATTTTCAATAGAAGTTGACTATAACTTACAATAATTTTCTAACTATAATTGACTTGATGAAATTTGTAATCAAAAAATTCAACATGATGCATGCAATATTTAATGTATCATACGTTTTATTTCTATAATGTTTTTATAAAAATAATATGAAATATGTGTGCTCTGATATATAATTTTTTTTACTTCTCTCCAAATCTTTTGAACAATTGCAAGATAAAGTTACATAACTTTACATTTTTTATTTAATATAATATGGTACAATAGTGCTTTTACTATTTATTATCCAGAAATTACTTTGTAGGATTTTCTAATATGTAAATCAGAGAATATTACATCGCTGTTTTATTGAGCATTTTATATTGAAAAGTTAGAAATAGGAATGAGCTTTTGAAATTCCTGAATGGTTCCTGTTCCTCCTCCTTTATCAGGATCAACCCTCTCATCTCCCTCGTCCAAGTAAACATCATAATCGTGGGTGTCATCGTCTACGTCAAGATATGCATCTTTCAAGTCTGAAGATTCTTCTTCATCTCCAGTAATTGGGCACGGGCACATGACAACTTTAGGAATCTCAGGATATGTTTCAGGAAGCCGTTTTATAAATGGTGATTTCCCAGTGGGTATGAAACTTCCATCACCGAATGAGTCACATTGAAGAGATTCCTTCATCAATCGCTTTTGCTCTTGTGTTAAAGTGTTCGGGTATGCAACATTAAAGCGTATAATCAGATTTCCTCTTCGACCTACGGATATTAATGTTAAGCCACTTGAAATGTATTATTGTTTAATATAGAAAGAGCAATAGTTATATAATAAAAATTCAAGGTGGTTTTAAAAAGTTGATTTTTAATGAATAATTCACCAGTATCCTCAATAATGGGGAATCCCTCTTCGAAAATGACCTTTTCATAGCCAGGTGTAATGATGTGCACGACTGCGACAGTAAAGGATCTTTTGTCAAGGTGTTTAATTGGAATTGTCATTCCAGTCAGGCCTTGACAAAGTGATGCGTTTTGGTATAATATGAGATCATCGCCTTCACGCTTGTATGTTGGATGCTTTTTCTCCCTTACCACAAAGACCAGATCGGCTGGAAAATCTCATTAAAATTCCAAACCCTTGAAATTGTTTAATAAAATGGATTATAAGGTAGAAGTATTAAACCCGGAGCAATGTTAAATCCTTCGTCTCCTTCAGATTGGCAAACGAATTGAACCCCAGCCTTTGTCCCAGCCGCGACATGAATTGTAACAATTTTCTCAACTGGCTCCAATCGTTTCCCTTCATCGATGAGCACTCGTTTGCAAACCATAATCTTTTTCACACATCCATTGAAGATTTCCTCCAGTGAGAGCCAAAGGTCACGATATATTGGAGCTTGTTTAACTCTCAAGTCATGGCACTCTTGATTAGACAAAGCATCAAGTGGCTCACATGCTTCATAAAAATAATCCGAAAAAGGATTATCTATTCCAAAAAACTCTCTTTATAAAGATAAAAGAAAATTTCTTAATCTCATCTGTTTTTCATTAAAGAAATTAGCATTTTTATAATATTGTATTGTTGAAAATTAACTTAAAAGTCCTATACGGATCTCCATGATAGGCATAAGCAGTGAATTCGCCTCCCTCCCCAATGAATCCTCCCTTAAGTCCTTGTTCTCCAAAATGATCATAAGCCGCTCGGAAGAAAGGATCGCTCAAAACTTCATAGGCTTCTCCGACAAGATGAAACATTTGAAGACTCTCCAAGGTTTTCCGCTCTTCGTCGGCCCGTTGTTCATTATCCATTGGGGGCGGAGTCATTGGTCTCTTTATCTTTCGACGTCGCAATGGATGATTGGATTGAGAATACTTTTTGTACCTTTTTGGATTCATGGAAAATAGATTAAACGAGATGACGGTTGACAATTACGTTGTGAAAAGTTAATAAAATAGGCTTTTTAGCTTCCGCTTTAGATAGGATGGATATTAAAGCATAACATTATTGAAGTTTATGGTGTTTATATTGTCAGTGTAAATGAGTTTAGGTATACAATAATCAATCATTTTTGATCAAATCATAAAATGAGGTTAATAACATCGACATACGCCTTTTTGATGTCCAATGCAGATGCATCTTTAGGGATGTTGAGGATTCGGTAGTAATCCACGGGCATGTTAAATGACTTTTAAACTTTCAAAAGTAATTTAATTTTTGTATTTTCAGACACTTTAAACATTTGCTCAAATATAATTATTTAATCTTAAATTGTTTGCTAAAAAAAGTTGATATGGTTTAGAAATGAAAGTTAAAAGTGCCAATATTTATCAGATATATTAGATTTTGGATTAGCGTCATTAACATGAAGTGAATCAATCAATGCGAAAGTAGTAAATATTATTATATAATGCAATTTTTATTTTAATCGCTTGATTTAAATGCTTAAAGAATCATTCATTAAACTTTTAGTATGAAGTTATAAAAGACGTTTGATGCTTATA
The DNA here is from genome assembly GCA_009869795.1 of Neelides sp. FZ-2019. Lineage (NCBI taxonomy): Eukaryota > Metazoa > Arthropoda > Collembola > Neelipleona > Neelidae > Neelides > Neelides sp. FZ-2019. The sequence goes on from VJMY01000250.1 coordinate 31,612, forward strand.
AGTAAAAAAAATGTAAGAATGAACACGAACACTTTGTTTTCCAATAAAGTAATATCAATTAATTCACATTTCAATGCAAGAATACAATTGATTTATAAGCGTAATTGACTTGTATGAGTTTAGTTTTATATATGAGTTGCATATAAATTGTAGTAACATAATTACAATTAATAAAATAGCTTTTGCTATAAGTTGTAGCTTCAACTTGAAATTACATAAGGATTACATTGCTCTATTCCATGTGGATATTACATGAATATAAAATGTTGAAAATTGATTATTAAATCAATATAAGAGATAAAACACTTTGAGTATAATAAAATGACATTAAAATATGGAAGGAGTAAATTTGAACATTATTTTCATTTGAGCTCTATGTTGCAGGAATTTGAAAGAATTGATGTAAAAGCTCAGTGAAGGATTTATTGGGAGGTATCATCTCCGTTTCCGTTTTGTGATCCGTTTGATTCACAAATGCTTGAATTTCTCTTGGCACGAAGAACTTTTTCAATTTTCTCGTCCTAAAAGATGAAACAGAGTATACTAAAAATATTATACATAATGCATATAGTGCATGGAATTAATTAGGTATATTATATTTGTTTGAATAATTAAATGACTTATTTGCTAGTAAATAAATTGTAAAAATTATTGAATTATAAAAATTGTAAATAAAATTGTAAAATATCAAAATATTTTTACATGTTTCTTGAGTTGCTCGAGTCGTTCTTGCATCAACTTACATCTGTTCTTCTCATACAATTCCAACTTGGATTCAAGATCCTTAGCGGCTTTCTTCTCAAACTCGGTGAGGCTCGTTTCCAAGTTTTCACGGACCTCTTGAGCATGATTCGAGTGCTATGTAAAAGTTTATATTAAGCTTTATTATAATTTAAAGTATTTAGAAAAGTCTCAAACCCTTATTCCCAGAAATCCATCATAAAGTAAAGGTAAAAATAGTTAAGGATTAAGGAACCCACATGGTTGCTAAGTTTGTTCTTGAGTGCGTTGAGTTGTGTCTCTCTCTTTTCGATATGAGTCTGGATGTCCTTTTCCAAATTCTCCTGTGTAGAGTTTTTGAAGAGATCCTCTTCTTCCATCCTCTTCTTAGTCGCTTCATCAATCTTTCTAAACTTCTCAGCAAGATGAGCCAACTTTTCAGCCTCGACCGACTATTCAAAGTCCAAGAATTATGTTAATTTTAAGTACACAATAGCATTCGCATTTATGAAAATCAACCCAAAGTGAAATTCTCTCACATGTCTTCGCTCAGCGGCAGCAATGAGTTTTTGCTTAATCATCTCAGCAGACAAATCTCTCTTCATGCCAGTGACAACAGGCGAGTTGATCTTCGGTGGAGGTCCAGTCGAGTCCCTCAACTTAACTTCAAAAGCAACTCCACCCTCTATAGCAATAAAATCAATCATTTATTCATGACATTCTCTCCCATATTTCATCTAATTATCTAAATTATCTTCATTAAAAACAAAAATATAAAATCAACCGTTTGAAAAAGCACAAAAGACAAAGACAATAAAAACACAAACAACTTGTTTATTGTTATTCTCATCTTACCCGAGGCAGACATATTCAAATCAAAGCCGTCTCCAGCTCCCACTTCCACAGACCCTTTTCCGTTCGACAAACTCATCTTGACAGTAGTCTCTTGAGGTTCCTTTGACCCGAGTTGAAAATGGCAAAGATTTAATTACTGAAAATTGGGAGAGCGGAGCGAAAATTTCTAAGCGTGCGTTTTCTGTCTCTCTTTCCCTGTTTTCTTTGTTGACGTTGGGAATCGCGCTATGGAGAGAAGGAGACAAGGGGATTCGGCTTTATATACGCGGACCATGGAGGCGAACCAAGGGGTTTGCGAACGTTGGGAAGCATAGGGGATTCCGGGCTTGATGGTCCCTGTGGGGTCTGTCGTCGGAGCTCATGCCGTCTGCCGCCTTCAATCCACATCACTTGAAGGAGTAGCGAAAAGTCAACAATCTTATCGTCGAGTCCAATACTTCCTCCTGTTTCCAAACCTCTTTAACTTTAATCATTCACTAAATGACCCAGTGGTTAACGTACCTCTAGGTTAACTTACCCTTGAAGCCTGTGTGTTGAAAAAGAAGTGTGGGTTCTTGAGTCCGGTCGAACATGGCCGGGAGACTCCCTGCGTGCGTCATTGACGTCGGCACCGGGTGAGTAATAAACGTCACCCCACCCTAACTTTACCTTTAAATGACCACAATTGAAGCCTGTTTTGGGGTCATATGTATTGAGATACAATGTTTTTTGACATTTTAAAATTATGGTGACTTTTGTTATTAGGATTTGATATTTGAGAAGGATTGAGCTTTATTAATTTATTATTTGGATTTTGATGCAGATATACCAAATTAGGGTTTGCGGGTAATAAGGAACCACAGTTTATTTTCCCCTCGGCGATTGGAATTCGGGAGTCGGCCAAAATCGGGGAGCAGAGTACAAGGAGGCTTACAAAAGGAGTCGAGGATTTGGACTTCTTCATTGGAGATGAAGCTTTTGAGAATCCTGGATATGCTGTCAAGGTTCGTTGCGCTGAATGAATCTTTTAAATGCGGAACTCAATTTTCAATTCCAATTAGGGCTAGCTAATTTTTAATGTATTTTTTAAATATCATTAGTATCCCGTTCGCCATGGGTTGGTGGAAGACTGGGACTTGATGGAGAAATTCTTGGAACAATGTATATTTAAGTACCTTCGTGCTGAGCCTGAAGATCATCATTTTCTACTTACTGAACCCCCTTTAAATACTCCGGAAAACCGTGAATATACGGCAGGTGATTACAATACTTACAACACCTACAATACATCATTTTCCTTATAAATATTCATTTTTGACTATAATCCTAACCGAACCTCAATGGCCCTCAATCCTCATTACAAGAAGAGCTCTTAACTTTCATTATTTGTTAGAAATAATGTTCGAGTCGTTCAATGTCCCGGGACTGTACATAGCTGTACAAGCTGTTTTGGCCTTAGCGGCGTCATGGGCGTCAAGACCAATGAAAGAACGGACGTTGACTGGTATCGTTATCGATAGCGGTGACGGAGTTACTCATGTCATTCCCGTGGTTCGCAATCATTTATTAATCAAATTAAAATCCTATCACTCTCAATGAGCACTAGTTGAAATGTAGAAGGAAAAGTAATTGAAATGTGGTATTTGAAATTGTAGGCTGAGGGATATGTGATTGGAAGCTGCATTAAGCACATTCCAATTGCTGGGCGCAATATTACATATTTCATCCAATCTCTTTTACGAGAACGGGAAGTGGGAATTCCTCCAGAACAAAGTCTCGAGACGGCCAAAGCAATCAAAGAACGGTTCTGCTACATTTGTCCTGATATCGCAAAGGAGTTTGCCAAGTATGACTCGGATCCATCTAAATGGATTAAGAAGTTCGATGGAATCAACTCTGTGACAAAGCAACCATTTAGCGTTGACGTGGGTTATGAACGGTTTCTCGGCCCAGAGATTTTCTTCCACCCTGAGGTTTCAAAAAATTTTCTTTTATAACCATATGAAATATAATTTAATTCTTTAATTAATAACATATTTTTTGCATGCATTGAGGAGCTATTACTTAATTGTTATTATTTCTCTCCAGTTTGCGAATCCTGATTTTGTGACTCCAATAAGCGAGATTGTAGACAATGTTATTCAGAATTGTCCGATCGACGTGAGGAGACCACTGTATCAATCTATTGTCCTCTCAGGAGGATCGACGATGTTCAGAGACTTTGGACGGCGATTACAGAGAGACATAAAGAGGGTTGTCGACGGTCGACTCAAACTCTCCGAGTCATTGTCTGGAAACAGGATCAAGGTGATGTGAAATCCCAATGAAGAGAACAAGTTTTAAGCAATTTTAATTTTTTAACACGATCATTTTATGTGTTCAATTTAGCCTAAACCAATCGATGTTCAAGTGATATCTCATCACATGCAACGATATGCCGTTTGGTTTGGTGGGAGCATGCTTGCAAGCACGGTAAGAATATATTTATACTTTGATTTCAAATGAACAATTAAAATACTTATTTAATATTTTTTAATCATTTTAGCCTGAATTCTACCAAGTGTGCCACACAAAAGCTGCGTATGAGGAGTATGGCCCAAGTATTTGTCGGCATAACCCCGTTTTCGGTAACATGACTTGAATTGACGGCCTCTCTGCTCAAACTGTACAATTTCCACTTTGAATAAATTGAAAGATTGCAAAAAGCCTTATGTACAGTAAACTAAAAATTGTAAACTTGATTTTTAAATTTGGAGAAATTAAAAAAAAGTTTTTGCATTTTCAACACATTTTAATTTTTAGTTTTTTTACATTTGATTATTGTTATTGATTAATGAGCAAGTCAATCATAAGAGGAAGAAACTTTTAAGCATTCTCGTTTTCATATGACTTTTTTTTATTTCTTATTTATATTTGCACACAACTTTGTATAAATTAGTTATAATGCCCTTTAAAATAATTAACATAATATATTGAAATTGACATTCGAATTTTATAGTAATTAAACTTTACCATTTCATATGCAAAGACTAAAGTGCTTATTGCAAGGATCATAATATGGATAACAAAAGTGGATGCAAAATTTTCTAATTTCATTTTCTTCAATCCAGTATAAGTGCTCTGAAGAGCTTTTTTTAATTCTTGATATACTTTCGATTCTTTATCTTTCACCACATTTTCAAAGCCTATAGTTTTGAAGTCACCCATAATGTTTTTGGTCCATTTCCCAACGAGTCCCGTATCTCTCGCCCATGAAATATAGTTGCTTAATCCTTCTATAAATATTGAACCCTTTTGTCCAAAAATGCAAAGGATTATCCAATGTGAAGGTTTTTTTGTCATGAACATGGGCTCAAATGTTTTGCTGATCGTCAACGCTTTCGCAATTGTCGACTCTATTGATTTCTTCCATCCAATACATGCCGTTGATTCGTCAAAAGCTGCTTTCAATACACATTTTTCAAAATCAGGTTCAAGATGCATTCTTTGTTTAATTTTCATTATAGTTGGATTCGTGCTTTGATTATAGAGAGCAAAGAGCGTTCCACCCAAATAAATAATTTCTATTTTAAAACCTTTGTTTGCCTCAAGTTCCTCAAAGGTCTCAGGGATTTTTTCTTTAAGAGGGAACGTGAGGAAGGAAACCAAGTTGCTCCGATATCCTGTGAGGACTATGAGAGTAAAAATAAGAGTCGTTATGGTCAAAATTCTGGTTCTCTTCACTTCTCGGAGATTTTGCTCTAAAAATATGGTGAGGGATGCTATGCATCCGTAAAGCAATGAAAGACTCATCTCTGTCTTGTCTGGATGACATTTCCCCTTTAAGTTCTTTGTTCGATTCTTTTGCTAATTCATTTTTATATTTACTATAAAAATTGAGTTTCAATATGTAAATGTAGACTAGTGTAATGAAAGTAAAAGATATTATTGTCATCACCCAGACGGTAAAGTTTAAAGGATACAAAATTCCAACCCAAGTTACAGAGAGGATTTTTGGTAAACGAGTTGTAAAAATGACGCTTTCGACTAAAACCGCCGTTGTCCAATCCAATAACTTATTCTTGTAATACGAATGGGCGAGAACGGCGCCGAAATCGGCATCTCCGTATATGACAGCTCCGGTCATTCCATTCCAAGATCCATTTTTCGTCTTGAATCCAACGACCTGATTTAAATCACCGTGGAATTTGAAAGTCGTATTGTAAACTTCTTGGGCGACGGTAAAGACTCGTACGAAAATCCCATCTGGCGATTTAGTCTTTGAATTTATGAAAGCAAATGGCATAGCTTTGCAATTCGAAACTTTTAAAGTTCTCCTTTTGAAATTGGCCCAATGAGGAGGACGAAGAGCAACTTGATCTCGGAGATCAAATTCCCCATTGCGATACTCAACTGGTTCGATCAAATATTTGAGCTTGTTCGCTTCTCGGGTGATAAATCCATACTTAAACTTCAGGCGTTGTACGTCTTCCTCGTGTTGTAAAAAATGTCTTAAGTGATTTTCAGAACTTTCATAGAATAAAAAATGATCTTTATTCCCTTTCCCAACATTCCGAGCTATTTTGTCATAAATGATATGAGAAGAGTTAATCAAAATGGCTTCTTCAGTTTCACTAAATTTTTTATACCCAAATCCTCTTTTGCTTAAACTTGCGTTGAAAGAATTAAGGGTATAAGACTTGATTGGGGAAAAATTTTCCGAAAAGGCGTCATAGTTCAACGTTACTTTTGATCCCTCAAAATCAAATAGAACATGGAGTAATCGGAGTATCTTAATGTAAGAGTAAATAACTGCCTTATTTTTATTATTACGACATGATAATTGTATTGAGAAATTCATTTCCTCTCTCGGGAGTTCTTGGAAGAAATCAACCTTATTTGTACAATAAGGGCATTAAGGACTTGAAAAGCATTTATTAGGAATTCATGGAGGATAAAATGAAAGTTGGAGTAATTGGAAAACCTTGTAAAAAATAATTGGGAAGAAAGGAATCCATTAAAATGATTAAACTTTATGTTTGAGGTTGATATTCGTATTTCAGATTACGAGAACCATGTCTCATGGAATATTTAACTTGGATGATTTATAATTGACTTAGAAATTTTTGAGATATATCTTTATTTCAGTGTATTTTTCTGTTTAATACCTATTAACTTATGCCCAACATTAAGCTTTCGAGAAGATAGGCAGAATAATCCATAATTACTTCTGTCTTCTATGTATTATATTAAATTAGTTTCATATGTAAGTCTTATTACATCTTCCTATTAAGCAATGTTATTTATGTAGTATCTAATTCGTACAATGTAAATGGCTGCAGCAGTTTGGGTTAGCAAAGTTCATAATTTGTATTTGTATGAAATTGTATTCATTGCCATTTTTATCTTCGAAATCATGACTATGCAAACAACTGACAATATTATTATGAACATTATCGAATTTCAACCTCATTTTACTTAATTGAGGGATTCGTAAGCAATTAGTTAAAAGCTTGTACTAACATTTTTTTGATTTGCTAGTTCATTAACCTAATTAAATTTCATAAAAATGTCATAAAGGAGCTGAAACATTATGTATGCATTCCTTTGCTATAATTTTGGTTTCATAACGATTGCCGATTGCCAATGGAATTCTGATTTCTAATGTAGATTGCAAGAAAGATATCAACCAGGAAAATTGGAGTATTGTATATTCTATAAAGAGATTTGGGCTATTGGACACTTTTCACACCCTTAGGCATGAAAATCTTGCATGAAATTTTGAAATTGGAATTAAAATTCCTATCTCTAACAAAAAAAGTTTCACGCCAGATTTGCATGTCTAAGGGTGGGTCAAATTGTCCAATGACCCATATCTCTGTATAGAATATACAGTACTTCAACTTCCCTTGTAAGTATTGGTTTGATGTAAACGTTACAATTATTTACTTTAACGCAATTTATTTAAAATTAATCTTTTAAACCACAATTTAATGATATGTAAATTATGCTCGATCTTCATAATATTGCGTTTATGATCAAGAATTATCAATTTTATATAATAGCAGCATTAATTTATTCTCAATTTGAGGAATAAACTACTAATTAATAATAAATTAAAGAAGTGATTGGAAATTAGAATTACAGAACTATTTTTAAGTTTATTACATGAAACATTGTTAATTTATGAATTTTTGAAAATTTAATTAGGTAAGTCAAGTCAAATTTTGCTAAATACTATTGCATTCTTATCGTACATTTTTAAAATGGATTTAAAACATAAGAGATTGAATTCCCAATTTGAGTCTCAATTATTAGATTAAAATGTCAAATTAAAAAAGTATAAAACTTTATAAAATTGTAAAAGACATTATTGATCAAGAAGAATGGAAGTCAGAAATTATAGCTAACATTAAGTTAAATATAAGTTAAAAAAGTGTGTCATCTGGAGACCTCGCATGTGGATCCCACGCCCTAAGATTCGCAAGGGCTCTGTTGAACTTTCGAACCCAACCATCTCGCTCCTCTTTTGTGTCAGCAGACATAAGATGACGAATGGCAGTATACTCTCGATGAACAGCAGTGGTCAGAGACTCAGCATCGTCCTCTCTCACTTCCCTCGTTGTCACAATAAGGAAAGTGTTCATCCTCGCACATACATCCCGGACGCATGGTCCTACTCTTGTAGTCACACAATAGCGAAGAGCAATTTCTCCAATCGGCTCCTAAAAATAAAATCATTTCTCATTAACATTTACTCTCACTTTATTCACGTTATTTCACATGTCTGAGAATAATGAATTAACGTCATAGAGAAATAAATCACACCTTAGTCATTTCATCCTCGGGATACATCCAATACGAGAGAGTTGACGGCGTGAGTTTACACCATCTTCGACGCCAAGCTCCAAATCCTGACACATCATCGAAGAGTGTGAGGAATCCGCGTTCTTCAATTCCCCCAACAGCTGAACAAGTAATTCGCATGGAAAGACTCCCCTCTAAGGGGCTCGTGTACAGAACACGCTCGAGGTTCCAATGGCTTCTCTGAAGAGTAGAAATGTCGATCGAGAGAAAACCTTCCATTCTGAAGTTGCTCGTTCTCACGGCATTTGGTCCGGCAGGACTCGCCGTTACTGGAGTCTTCAATGATTTATTCTTTTTCGGAGTCAGCAAGCTCTTTCCCTTTGTTTCTTGCTGTAATTAAAAAAAAATATTTATAAAATATTACTTTATCTTTGATAAATGTAGAGTAACAAATCACACCTTGAAATGTGCGAACATAGAAATAGTTATTAAATTAATTTAATGCATTTTATTTTCGAACTCACTTTTTTGATATGATATTTAGCTTCGTGTGGAAGAAACTCTTTCATGGTTTTAAGCACGTAGACTTCCAGCCTCACTTTGAAATCCGGCTCAAGAGAATTTATAGTAAATGTGTTTGGGAACGAAAGAACTCCGCAGTGAACATTGGGAGATGACACCCCATGTCCAAATGAAACCAGAGATGAATGCTCCACATGAGTCCGGTACTTGAGAAGAGCAAAGAAATGGAGAACGGCTTCTTCCTTGCATGCTCGGTTGATCATCTCTTTTTTCAATTGAATCCTGATCTCGCTGATATTCAAATTCCCGTTGCTCGAAGGCCCAAGATCAGCCTTTGATGGAGAAAATTGTTCAGTGCCCAAAACTCCGTCCGTTTTTAGTCGATGAATTTCAGATATGGCAGCCATTCGTTTTTCAGCTTAACATTTAAAAGACAAGATTCAATATAATCTTAAAATTGAGCCATTAATAAAACAAAGAGATCTTATTTACTGCCAACACTTTATTATAACTTGTGACTCACTTGCAATAAGAAGAACCTTCTCACATTCAACATTCTCAGTTGATTCGGAGAATTCAACAGTAGATTTGCAGAGATTGAGAGCTTTGCTCACTTGAGCAATGTTCTTTTGATGACCCATAACCTAATTGAATCAAATGAATTTGACGTATATTGATAATTAATCACTCACATGCTGTATATAAGACGAATAGAAAGAGTGGCCTTTCTCTATTTTATAAAACAAAATTTGATTTTAAATTTTAAATTTAATCATACCTCTTCTTCAAGTTTTTTAATCTGTTCATTTATCGATGCTTGCCTAATGAGCTCTTTGTCCGGCGAGGGAACTCTCTCTTCTTCAACCGTCCCCATCCTCCGTGATGGTGTTGAGGACACAGATGGAGCGTTCTAATTAGACATTTAAGAAGACATTTAATTACACAATAATACATATAATAAATGAGAAAAAATATATCACTCAATCGAACGTTAATAGGTTATCAACTTTAAAGTTAACCATTTTAACAAAAAAAATTAATGTTTAATGCCTAATATAACTTTAAATTTATATAGCTAATATAACCTTTGATTGCTGTCTCCTGTAGAAAGACACTGTGTGCAGAAGAGGAACCTGAGAGAGCGAAGCCGGCGTCTCGTCCAATGGCAAAGGCGAAGACGCAACGATCGGATCCGAGTCCTAATACAAATCTCATATTCTCAGTCCCACTCCTACTTAAATTAACACGGAACGTTCAGTTCGCTCGTCAGCTGGCTAATACGCAAGCTTTGGTAATTTACTATCATAATAACAGGTAGTATAAAAAACAATAAGCTTGAGGTGAGAGTAACCTGAGGTGAAGAAGAGTGGGGATGAGAAGCAGAAGAGTGTGGGCGAGCAGAATAGCCCTCACTCTTCTCCAAGCAAGCAGAATTGGCTATAAGAGTGCCTGTAGAGGAAGCAGCAGAATTCCTAAGAGCCGACTGGCGAGAGAGCCGAAGTAGGGACTCTTCCTCGAGAGCCGCCAACTCTTCTGCTACCCTCCAGGATAGCTTGGACCCTTCTCCCGTCACCGTCCCTCCAGACTCGTCCTCCTCCTCCTCCAACTTGGTATGCACAGGGGTCGAGGCTGCCGGAGCGTTCAGTTGACTCTTTGCAGAAAACAAGGATCACATATATATGAATAAAGATGTAACTTAGGACATGAGCTTGCACTTTTTTGACGAGGAAATAAAAAGAATGCTCATATACCTGTCACTCTGTAAATACGATTTTCAATCAAGGTACGTACTTGTAAATGAAGGCGAACTACACGCTGGTATTAAGATCTTAGACATTTATAAAATAATAACTTCTCAAGGACTAATTAATGTTTGTTTTATGACTAATGATCTGTCTATAAGTATCATTGAATTTATACAGGGATATATAACATGTAGCGTTTAAGAGTTCGTTTCATATAAATATTTTATAAGGATGGTCAATAAGACTCGTCTAATATATAAGAAAACTACATTGGCTATATGTATCTTTCAAATTTCTTGAGATAGTCTAGATGAATGTTTTTATAGATAATTTATAGTTTTCCTAGACAGTTATGCTCAAATCTATTGCATCACTCATTAGCCCATTAATATTGGAATAATGATCGAACTTTGGACTAAATAGGATAGACAGTTCTCTATGATCTTCTTTCAAGAAGCAAAGAAACTATTATAAGCATTAGCCCTGATATTGATGAGTTTGTTCGCGCAGAGAAAACGGTTGATTATACTGTGGAAGTTATGCTAAAAATTTTAATATTACATTTAGCATTATCTATTACCTACATAGCATTACTGTATTACAATAGACGAAACCTGCTCAAAATATATATTATTTTTAATATTCTATAAAAAGCAAACCACATCCTCATATGTGATTGAATAATACCTAATAAATTAATAAATATACTTCAAATAGAATTGATTGAATTGAATAAAACACAATAATTATATTGTCTTGCATATTTAGCTCTTCCTCCTATATATCTACACTACTCGCTTTGATTTAGCTCTACACTACGCATAAATGCTATTAAAATTAAACTATAAATACAAACGCATACAAACTTTGAAACAGATAAATATGGATCTTATAAAGCTGTTTCTGATAGCTGGAAGGACATCACTATTTAATACATATAGTATATAAATCCCAACGGTCATATATTTGTTTGAGATCATCGTTTAATCAAAGATGCGATTTCATCTGAATCGAATATAAGTTACCTCAATAACCGTGTCCAATGTAAAGTCTTGACCATCAAGGGCCTCGTCCATCAAGGCGTCAACATGCCGACACATAAATGAAGCAGTCGAGTGAGCCTGGAATCCCCAATCAGTTTTAATTCACTTAAACTAATGAAATGAGTTGAAATGAAGTGACGGAAAAAACTACTCACATCAATGGAAGGTCGGTAGCGAATGTTCCTCCGGATAGGGCTGTTCTTTTTCGCCACCTTCTCAATATGAGTCCCAAGAGATGCTCCGCTCGTAATTGAAGCCTCGGACTCCATGGATTCTTCTGGTTCATAACGTTCGTTATGGTCATCGTAGTTCTCAGCCTCTGTCTCGGTTTCAGTCGCCTCAATGTCAGTGAGTGAGGGATACATCCGACCATCCTTGGGCTCGTTGACTTTAATCCTTTTTACATCCTTGCTTCCCGGATAATTATGCTTTGGAGAAACACTCCTTCTTTTGGATGGAGAAGTCGAGGTTCTTCTGGGAGGTCGTTCTGGTGACAAGCTCAATGATCTCCTTGACATATCTCTAGGCGAAGCCCTCATGCTCCATTTGCTCTCATTGTTCTCTGAATTCTTCCTTGGAGAGGACAACATGCTGGGAGTTGGCATTGGTGGTGGCGGCGGCGGCGGACCAGAAATGACAGGCATAACTTCCTCATCTTCAGATGAACTTTCCTCCTCTTCAACAATTGAGACAACCTTTTGCGTTGGTTCATTTTGCCTTGTTTCGAATAATTTTCTCTGGTTTCCAACCGTCCCTTTCAGTTTCATGAAAGATTGATTTCCAATATCTATAAAAACATTCCAATTGCATTTATTAGTGTACTGAAAATCAAGATAAAAATTAAGATATTTGCCTGTTGTATAAACAAATAGTTCTGAAAAATATCATTTTTAGCTTTATATCAAAAATTGTTAAAATTAAATACCTTTCTTTTGAGGCGAAAGATCTCTTGGTGCAAAATTCTTAGAAATTCTTGCTGGAAGAGGAGCTTGTTTGGCAGGTTGCGGAAATGGAGCTTTAACGAAGGCCTGCTTTTCAAATAATTTCAATCTCTCAGCTACTGAGAGTTCAGTCGGGTCTTTCTGGGGAACTGTTTGTTTTTGGTCGGCCTTAGATTCAAACATTGCAGTTTTGGAAGCCACCGAGGCCCTGACAATTGGCACGTCAATCCTTCGCTGTTGCTGCTGTTGTTGATTTTCCTCATGGGCTTTTGAAATTGCAGCTGCTCGGCTTTTGACCACAGAAGTGGGTTTTTCTTCTTGGTCAACATCATCCAATTCCTCTACGTCTCTTCCCAAGTAACTTGTGTTTCCTTTCTTAGCAGGACTCGGGCTGCTGTGGATTGGCGTGGGTCGAACTGGGCTTCCAGCTCTTTTTGTAGCCGACGAAGGCTTTGGAGGAGATGGCAAATTGTATTTCCTTGGGCTCTTTTCTGGTGAACATGAACGAGAACGGGATCTCTCAGCTTGAAAATCGTACAGCAATTTGGTCTTCGATTCGCTTTGAACATAACCTTGAGCCTCCTAAAATAAACAAAAAGTATTATTAACCTCAAGCCAAATGTGATCTTTTTAAAGTTAAACATTAAAAAAACCTAAGTAAAAAATAAACAAGTAGGCATTGTAAAGAAGAGATTATCGTCCAATTTAAAATAAATTATTAATTGAATGGTCATACATAGCGATTTTTGCAAAAGAATACCCTTGAAACATGTCAAACATTGTCAGTACGTTCTTTAATAAGAATTTCTTCTAATTATCAACTTAAAAATATTCTTACCAACACTTTTACAATTGAATCATCCAGTTGAACACTACAATTTTTTGGTCCAGAATCAACAAGATCTTCGGTACTTTTTGATCTTCCAGAAATAATAGAGGCTAAACTCTTACAATTAAATTCGTTATCCCTCACACCTTGGCTTTTACCATCTTTAACCTCAGAGTCAAAAACATGCGCTTTGGAATTCTCAACTTTACTAGCGCTTGACACTACGCTCGAATCGAGAGCGACTACAGAATTATCAACCTCAGAATTTGGCATTGATGTTAATTTGCTAATTTGGTTTTTGTTAGTGTTTAAGCTACCCCTCACCATCGATTTGTCTTGAACTCCATGAAAAGATTTTGAAGGGCTATGTGGCTTCTTAGGATTGAAGCTAAAGCGAGAAGTAGGAGAAGCAGCATGGTAGCTAGTGTCGTCTTCCCAATTGTTGATCGTTTTGGTCAGGGCCTGGAGTCTATTTCTCCTTAAATCGGAAATACTGATCGGCCCAGCAGAGTCTGGGGTCTTTTCGAGAATTGAATGTGAATGAACCGGAGAAGCAATTGGGGCTTCGCCATAAAGTTTTCCCAAGCGACTCAAATTGCGCTTCGTTTCAACTGAAACACCTCCTCGGGTTGATCTATCTGGATCTCTCCCAATTGGAGTTCTGTATTCTTCGAATTCTTCAGACGATTCCTCCTCTTGGTCATCCTCCTCGTTTCCTTTCGAAACATCCATCTCCATGTCCTCCTCTTCGAGCATTGATTCATCCTCAGAGTCTCCTTTCCTTTGCTCTGCAGTAAATTCAAAGCTCACCTTCTTGAGCGCAGTTTTCAATGGCCCGGAAGTTGTTAAAGAGGCCACAATCTCGGACTTCTCTTCAAGTTCCACGTTTAGAGCTGTATGGGTTCCTTTTAGAGGAGATCGAGAGCGTGAACGCGCCCGGGCCCTCTCATGGATGGCGGTTTCCTCCTTGGCCTTCCTGGGTGTCTCGTATTTTTGAAGAAGAGCGTCAATCTTTCCATCACTCGACAATCCCGTCGAAGTCAAAGATGTTGAGGTGTTGGACGAATTCTCCTTGTCTTTATTTAACGACTCGGCAATGGCCAAGCTGCGAGCTTTAGCCCTTTGAAGAACATTCTGAAATCACAAATCAAATGTCAAAATGAATCTAATAATTCCGAACACTATTTTCAATTTACTCTATCTATAAGACCATTAATAAAATATTCAAATTAATAAGATTAAATTGAAAATAGTTTATTAAGCTTTCTAAGTTTAGTAACGATTGATTCGATTACTAAATAAAGACCAAAACCAAACAAATTAAATAAACTTACAAGAGCAAATTCTTCTGCGTCAGACTCCGACATGGTTAAACTGAGCAATCGATGAAATCAGTCTTCAAAAAAGCTTTGATTTTGATTTGTCAGTTTCGTAAAAAGTAGCTGAGTGAAAGTGACAATAATAAAAACAGTTGTCAAAGGCAATTTGTATATTGGAGATTTAGAGTGAACTTTCTAACCCTTTTGCATTGTCTTGAGGGCGGGTGGTTGTGTAACACAACTTGTGTTGTTCTCTGTTTGACTGTCCGTTGTGCCTGTTGGCGCCTTCCGTTGACTCATCCGCTTTTCCCTCTATTTGAATCCCAACGGCTACACCAATGAAAAGCCTTTTTCATACACTACAGCATAGACTTTTCCATTATCATGCTTCGACACGTAGCCAAACACTTCGTACACATTTTCCACATCTCATGTCTCTTATACTATTTCTATCTTATCCCTATTTCGATCACTTCTTCTACGATACAAGACATAATAACTAATTATCTTTTAATTACATTCAAATATCAATTTATGAATGACAAGTAGGATATAACATATATTAAAAATAATAAAATACTCATATAATAAAACACTGCTGCATCAATGTGCTTTTATGTTTATGTCAAAAATATAACCGACACGCACGGGGACACTTGCAACAATACTCCTTTTTCAATATGAATGAACAATTGCTTTTTTTATTTTTGCTTTGCACATATCTCGTAGGTCTGTTTTCCTAGTTTATTCATGTCAACTATGGATTGGTAAATAATATGTATATCAATAATCCATCTAGCAATTTTATGGAAAACATGAGCAAATGAATACATAATGAAAGACATAATACAGTGGTCAATCATCATAACCGCAACAAACTCTGAGGTTAGCTCTCCTCAACTACTCAACTCAATTGCGTTCGGAGATAAAATATTTTTATCCACATTTATTGCAGACATGCACATTGTAATAACTTTGTTTCTAAAAGGCAATAAAGAAAAACTATCTTTTAATCTTATTCCTAAAAGTATCTGAACAAGGATAATAAAACTTGGACTTTAGACTTGTTCTCAATTCTATTCACTTCTTTGTTATTCAGAATTCTAAACTTGCGGTCAAAGACTACTTGCAAGGATAAATAGGCATAACAATCGAATTGGATCGAAGAATGCGATTCTTCAGTTCCAGGTACGCAGCCATTTATGATTTATTTCATTCCTCATTATCAACCAAGAAATCAAAATTGTAATTAGGCTCAATAGCGCCTATAAAAGCATTTATAATCCTTATACATTAGGTACATCCTAAAATTGAAGATAGTGAAATACAAAAGGTGATTCATAGGATTTGACCAATTCTTCCTTCCCTTTGTTCTCCAGAAGGAAGGAAGGTGAGGGTGGGTCAAATTCATCGCCTTTTGTAGATAAAAAAATATGTAATCTTTTTTCTTATTATTTTATTGCAAGAAGTTGGGGTTAATGCTCAAAAGTGTAATTAAGCTACACATTTGAATCACTTTTGTTTAAATTCCTCGAATGAAATTCCGTGACGCTAACAAGTTTAAGTTTATCAAATATAACAAGTTGAGTGGGGAGATTAAAGGAACTCGGAGATGAGCCCTATTAAGGGTCCACCATGCAGTGCAAAGAAGGCAAAAAAAGTTGCAATAGTGACGGACAGAGGCATTGAAGGAACAGAGGAGGTCATAAACATTTCCAAATGATTATTATTGAAGAGGCATAAAGGTACTTCGGTCTTTTACGACCCCACAAGAGGAAATGAACTTCGGTTTCACAACCATTAAAATTCCCAAGTGTTTGTCTCGCCACGGTTCCTCCTCCTCCGCAGCGATCTAAACCTTCATCTTACCGTTGTTCTTGTTCACTTACCCCTCGAGCTCCAGAGCCTTCTTCGGATCAATAGTCCCTACAGAATTTCCTCGACGGTCTAATGATACTAACTTTTCAAAACTTTAACTTAATGTTAATAAAATATAAATGGTTTTTTAACCATTTAAAATTCTGGCCTAGTTGAATCAAACTTTATGATGGCAATACTGATTATTTAATTTATTCATACTTTCCTAGTTAAATTTGAGTATTAAAACGTTTAATTTTCTTTCTGTACAGTCACGTAACAAACATAATTCGTCAAGATATTATATATTTAACTTGCATTTGGGTATTCCATATCATATCTTTAACTGTTATTATAATACATGAAGCTCAAATGTAACTTTTATTGAGTACAAATTATTTATTATTTATATAATTGGCTACAAACTATTCATAAATTATATTTAAAGTCCAAATAATCTTCTTAATTAAACTTTTTCTCAAGCCAAACAGTAATTTATTTCATAGGTATACCGTTCATCTGTTTACCTTTCCCAACTCTGAAAAAGATGAGGGAAATGAGGAAGTAAATGGTACGTGGTTCGTCGAAGCTCCAAAGTCCCTGGCAAAGAATGAAATGGAATGAATATAAAAGGCTGGATATAAATGAGGGCATAAAATGCCTCTTCGGGGAAATTATTAGGAGAGGCGCCCAGAGAGCCCCACACGCTTACGGCCGTTTAAATCTCCTATTAAAATTACGAGATTTTTATGTGACAGAACAGAAGGAGGTGGCCGTAAAGCAACAGCTTCTCCTTCCACGATTCCCTATTTCTCTTCATATTTTCTAGATTCACAATCTCCTCGTGCTCTGTGTGTGACTCGACTCTCTGTGTATGTGACTCTCGGTGTGGGGGTTTATTCTTAATGTACGCACACAACTCCCCGATTTCCCCCACCATCCACCACGATTCGTCCATATTCCACGATTACCGGAACCCGGAATCTTATTCTTACTTTTCATGACTTTTATATTATCCCTCCACGTTCGCCACACGCTATGCTTATAATCAGGGAGTCTAGGGACTCACACGAGGGATTTTATGATAAAGCTCCTTTTATGAGGAGGAACCGAAGCAACCGAAACCAACTTCCGTTCCTTACTCGATGAATGAGCCTCTCCGACTCCAGCTGAAATTGTTTAAAAGCTCATTTGAGAAGCATTGGAAGTCTCCGGGAATGGAAGAGAACCTGCAATCTATAAAACTTAAGTTACGGCCAACTTTTTCCCTCAAATCCTCAATTTTGATGAATCAGGGACAAACTGGTTGAAGGAAAAATCTGTTCACAGGTTTTAAATGCGAAACTTGTAGAAGAAATAAGAGGCGAGTGACAAAGATAAATGCACATGTAAGGAATCTCTGTAACCTATCACAAGCTAACATAAATGAAAAGGAATTCTGCATCGTTCTGCATTGTCAGTAGAAATTGCCATTTGAGAGTAGATGCACGTTCTTGGAGCATTTTTTAATAAAATTCTTCATTATTCTTATTCCTAAAAACATCTTTGAAACCGTCAAGTTATGAAAAGAAATTAATGTTTGTCTTCCCTTGGGTCTTTTATATTTATTTCACAATTTTCGAGTCTTGTTTAAAGATGAATAGAAAAATTTAATATCTCTTCAAAGAATGAATTGGCACGAATAAACTCTGTTCCACTTTCACCTTACTTTCTCAATATGTTTCTCTTTTCAAAAGAGAATTTGTGAAAGGATTTTTGAAAATAAAGTTCTTATGCACTTTTACTTCCTTCTTTCCTAAAATATTATGTGTTGCTCGAATTCTCGATGTCGAGAACTGGAGTCAAACTAGGTGAAACTCGAGAAAGATAGCCAAAACCATTTTCGCAAAGCATAAAAGGTTCCTTCAGGAATGAGAACCATTTTTAATGGAAGTTCTCAAAAATTTGCAATTTAATTTGAGATACTTGAATGGTAGAAATGGATTTTTCATCTCTACCGTTAGTTATGACTTTATGAATATAATAAAAGTATAGATATGTAACTACCTATTTACAATTTAGTTAGTTATGTTGAATATTGTTCATTTGTATATGACTAACGAGGAGATTGAAACGAACAATAAAACATATAATGATCATCGTACTTTTTGAACCCTTTCATGAATAGAAGTATCTCTGAAATACAAAGTCGCAAACCAAGTCAAATCCATAATATTTAGTCAAATGATATCCTGATAGTTGATATCCTAAAATAATTAAAATTCTATTCACAATTTATGTATGCTACAATCAGCTTTCATTTGAAAATCGTATAAATCTATATCGTTTAGCACTTATTATGATATGATAGATCATAATTATATATTTGTAAAGTAGGCATTTAAAATGAAAGCTGTTTTTCGTGTAATAAGTCTAAAGTATAAAATTGCATGAAGAAAAGCAGAAAAAATTTTCTATGTATATCTTGTCCATTGGAACGGCTTGATTGAACAAAATATAATTCCTCACATTCTATTCTTCAAGTTCATCTTTATCGATCTGGCAAATTGACAATTGAGAAGAAAGGAATAAAATAGAATGGGGTTCTTAGTAGGACTCTTTGATTAATAACAAACACAATGAAAATAATTGAGCAAAGACGAGCAAGTCAGCTTTTATTTAATGTGCAACCCATGAAGCCTTTCCTATTTTATGAAATATTTATTCAATTAAATTGGCATTTCATTGGAGACTTAAATTGATGATCAAATACTGTTATTAAAGAGAAGATTAATGATTATGAGGACATTGAACATGACTCTTAATGCATAAGCTAGACATTTCATCATAGTACAAATCTCCCCTTATAAATGCAGACATTAATGTGGAGATACTTGATATCAAATTGACTATCCATCACAATCAATTCATAATTAACTGCACAACTTTTTTAAATGATTCAACAGGTCTAAATAATATTCATTTACTTCGTATGAAATAACATTTATTGCTTATAGAATAGTATGAGAAAATCCATAAGGCAATTGTTCGATGAAATATTTAATATTTTATGTTTTTAAAACAAGTTTTAAAAGTATTAGATTGGTTGATAGAAATTTTTATAAATATGAACATTTACAAGTGAATTTATTTTAACCAGATTCTTATCTTTTCCTCGATCATATTTGACTTAACATTGGTCTTAAAGTGGAATTTGCAATTGACTGCTATGTATGTGCAAGCTATTCCATATTAAACAAGGTGAGGTCGAATAACCTCAAAAGCAAGTTCCAAATCCTCCATCAAGGGTTTCTTATTCATTTTTTCGTTTCTAATTGTGAATAGCAATGTGGGTAGCTTGACTGCAGTTTTCCTTTTACCTGCACACAAAATGCTTTTATCCATAATAAGATTCAAGTGAACTCAAGCTAACATTTTTTGTATGGGTAAGTACATCCTTGGTTTTTACTTTCTTACTTTTGATACATTAACATATTTAGTTTTTGCATCCTACTTCTTCAAGTACTTTGCCCAAACTGCAATATATACCTTCGTAGCAATAGATTATCTTCAAACATGTATGATATTTTACAAGTATAGATAAATGAAGCTTTGCTGTATCAGAAATATTGTTGGACACAAGGACACAATGTTCAAAGTATAAAGAGTGTATAATGCACGTGCCTGTCTATATTAATGCATGTGCAAATGGTGCAAATTCGAAGATACTCTTGCATATGGGTGTTGGGAATAATAAATACTATTAACAAGAAATAATTTTGATTTATCATGCATGACCTTCTCCTTTCATTTAAACATTTCAAAAGAAAATTAAAATGAAATCCCATGAGGGATTAAGAGATGAAGATGAACTGATTTTCATTTCACACTCAACATTTCTCTTATAAACAAAACAGTCTTATCTATATTTCTTTACAATGGTGGAATATAATTATTTAATTTCCAATTATATTAATTATATAAATTATATAGTTATTTATTTCTTGTTTAATTGAATAATTGGAAGGGTTTAAATTATGAAGAACATTTTTTGTTCTATTGCACTGTAAGGATTCGATTAGAGCTCGAATCAACCTTTATAGCATGTAGTTATTAAGATACTCCACAATTCCACCTTATAAGGTAAGAATGGTTTTATGGCGTTCCTGTTATTGTTATAAGCTCTGTTCTTTACTATTTATTAGGTATACAATTGGCCTATGTATTTGATTCATTATGTGCAGCGTCCCTATGAAACTGATCTTGATTAACACACTGCAAGCTGCAACAAACCAAGCCAAGAAACCCTTAATCTAATACATTAAGCTGTAGCATTTTTATGAAATTTAGATGTATTATATTCAACCATCAATTGCAGTTATAACTTGTAACACAAGTTATATCATTGAGGTTTTTGGTATAATAATTAATAGTAATTGAATGACTGTCGGTATATAAGCTTAATAGTAATTTAAGCTTCTTCGTAGAAATTTTTTTGAGTAGCTCAAAATCAGTTTAACTCTACTTCTCTCCCAGGCATCATGAATTAATGTAATTAGATCGATAATTAGTTTAATCGGTCTGCACCAAAAAGTTATACGCCGTGAGGAGTCTTGTAAATGACATTTATTATTTCACAGTTATACTAGATGAAGTACCTATCTAACATATTTTTAAATATTTTTAATTCATCATAGAGGATTCCAGGATTCTTATATTAGTAATCTTATTCATACATTCATCACCTTAAAAATTCTTTAAATTAATTTTTCGAAATTAATGATTAAAATACAGATAAAAACTAAAATTACAGAAATTTTTTGTTTATTATTTTTATGACATATGTAAATCAGAATCTTAATTTACTTTTATAAATTCTTTGTCAAGTATTTTTTTACTTAATTTTGGTAATTATTATTAATGTTATGCTGATCAGAAATTCATGATTTAAAATGTTCAATAATTATTTAAGACCTTAAACATACATTTTTGGTCTTGGAAATATATGTATATACCTACTTATTAATTTAATTCTGTCACCTGAAAAAATTAATATTTCTAGACTCCTTTCATGTTTATGTTATTACTCTTATTACACAGATATTTCCAAGATTTGCTCGTGACTCTTTAGATTATAGGAGATATAAAAATATAATTATGCTCTGTATTTTTTAAAAATCACTAAATTAAACAATTATGGATGCATACGTGTAGCATTTTATTCTTGCATTCATTCCTTGTGTGCGAATCTCCAACTTCAAGTATATTTACAAATTATAATGAACCGTCGCTTATTGTTCTTCTTTTTATAGATATTAAAATCTTATTTTAAGATAGGAATATGCACCTATATTCATTGCCATTCATAACAGTCAGAAGTCAGAACAAGCTTACCCTATTAGTTCAATTTACGCTACTTATATGCATGTTCTCTTTAAATAAGTTAGCATACGATCCAACAAACGATTTAACTTGTCCGGAAATATTTAATAAAGCTACATGCAATAATTTTTTCAAAAATTGATTAGCTCTACTTAACTTCAAACTCCGACATGCATGATTCTGAACTCGTGCAGTTATTAAATGTGAGCTACAACTTAAATATTAAATGACTTTGACATGTTACTATTTTAAACATAATTTTTGTAATTTATATATAACTAGGCATAATTTTATCCGTATAATTCCTACTTATATCATTTGCAAGTGGTGAAAAATTATTTATGACAAAGTTTAATTAAGTTTTACCAATGTTTAACCATAAATAAATATTATAAAATTATATGTTATGAGAGTTCGGCTCTTATTCTTAGGTCAATTTTTTGCAAAAAGGTTTTCGTTTATTCAATTTAGGCAAAGAAATTATACAAAGTTTGAATCCCTATACTTAAGTAAATTCGCAACAAATCAAGATTAAAGTTTAGAGAAAAACTTGTTCACTTTATAAATTATAGATATTAAAATTGACAATATTTCTAATGTACAAACAAGATATTATAATAATGAAATAATTGTGTGCTTGATGAGTTTATTTTGTCATATAATAAGTGATCATAACAGGAATATAAAATTTTTAAGTAGCTTATTGTTCCAACCTGGGAATTTTGAAATGGGAACATAAAATGAGTTGACTCATACATATATTATATATTGTTATTACACCCATTACATACTGATTAGCTGGATTAAATTACCTTCTCGAAAGATTTGAAAATAGGTAAAAGAATCATTTTCTTTTCAAATGCGCTCACCGTGTGTAATTAAACGGTTGTAAAATAGAGAAACTCACAAACAACTTTACGAGTCCCTTGTCCTTTCCTCCTTTTTTATTTTTTTACCGCTCCATGAACACTCAAAAAGTTTTATTCATCCATCCATATGTCTCATGTGCGAATTGAAAACTTGAAATTATGGCTCTACCAGGCTGATGGGAATAAAGCAATATTCATCATTTCATCTCTCTGGGTCCAATTGGAGAATTACACTTTTATTTAATAACTCTTTAAAATGAGAGAGGATTTCTATTCTAATATAGGATTCCTCATAAATCAATTTTATTTCACATGCGTCATGTTCTCTCGTTCTAAATTTTCCTTGGGATTTCTGGCTCACCTTTCATTCCACACTTGTGTGTTTTCCCTCTCATCTTCATTTCTTTTATTTGGAAATGAAATTTCTTTTTGGTCCATTAGTATCATTTTCCAATAGGGAAAATTCCTCATTTATTATGCATCTTATATCACTTTACATTTATATTGAAGGTCTCTTTGTTCAATCAATAACTTGAAATTATGCATTCGGTTGGTTTACGAAAATAAACTTTCTCTATAAAAGTATTCATATACCTAATCATATAATTGCTGAGGGCTTTATAGGTGAAATGATCTATAGTCGGGCATTGGAAGTATGGATTAATGTGGGCAAAAGTTTGGATTCGGAAAATTTTTCATATTTTAAATTCCTCACATTCCTCGCAAATCTATGAGTTTTATGCTAATAGGGTAAAAGGGGTCTTCCATGCTCACTTGTTCAAGGATTTGATTTCTCGGTTCAGGGAGTCGAGTAGTTGGCGGAAGGACTGGAGACTCACTTCTTCACTTCTCATCATCTTGCAATATTTCTCTTGGTCCTCTGAAGCAGGAAGGAACGGAGATCCGCTGAGGCACAAGGGCTTGTCATCGAAAAGCTCCACTCACTCGTGAGGGCGGCTCGTATGGTGGAAAAGATATCAAAAGTCTTTTCCATACCGCACATCTTTCCTCTAGGTATATACATTATTATTGCTTTTATGTATGATGTAACTCCTAGCCTCGTTGGAAAAATGGACAAGAGGATGAGACTCTTATGTTTTATACAATAGAAACGAACGTCAGCTCCTATGTCTTTTCATGTGTGAACGCAGTTTGAATGCGTCTCCTTGCCGGCATTTCTTCCTTGTAAATACCCTTATAATAATGTATGTAATGTAAGTACCTATAGCAGATAAAGATTACATTATTGCCCTACGAACTCACATGTGGGTAGGATGGATTTTTGTTAAATATTACAAAGGAGACGACACTTCCTCTTCAAAGAGAGATTCCCAGGAGCTATTTGAAAAATGTTAATATTACAAGATCTCGGTTGGATTTATGATGATGTGAAGAACAATGTTAACTTGTATTTTCCCCTGTCATTTCAATCCTCGGCTAGCTTAATAGCGGATTCACCCTACTTGTGAATCTTCTGAGCTCGTAAGATATGAAAATGAATGGCGTTTGAAGTAGGAATGAATGTTCTTTGGCCATTTCTCTATTTGCTTTTAGGATTACGAGACTCGAAGATTTTTCAATATGCGTGCTTTACTCAATTTTGTAAAAGCATACAGCCATCTTATTTTATTACACACGCTCACTTTTTTTAATGAAAATTTTGTGATCTGAATAATCTCAGCTGCAAATGTCCATTACGTTTACTGCAATTTTCCTTTCTTAATAGAATAAGCATTACACTGGAATTATTTGGACATTATTAAATTCTAACGTTCCTGATCCATTATGAATGTCATTGCAGCATGTAAATCATTGAAATTGATGCGGATTCTGATGACCTTATATATGCCCATTATCATTTGTTACGACGTATTAGGCTTCATTACAGTTAACTTATGAATATGAAGACCATTTTATGCACTCAAATCAAATATGACAACAAATCCAAAGGTATTTGCATACCTATTCAGACTATTTCAGTTAAAGATGTCTAGACGAGTCTCTCGGATCGTCTAGAATCTCTTGAGAGTTAAGGCCATATCCTATGCATATTCTATGCATATGTTTTAAACTAAGGTGGCCTTTGCCAAAGTAAAGTCGGGCCGCAAGGGTCACCTTAGTTTAGAACAACCCTGTACATTGTCATGTCATTTATAAATACATTCACGTCATAGCTTCTTGAGTACACAGAACATTATTCAAATGATAGGAAGAAGCATGTTGAATTTGACAGGTTGATTTTATTATCCCGCAAAAGAACTCGGATTGCGATGAAGAGGTATTAAATTTCAAATCTGAACATCTCATTCCGAAATTCTTGAATATTCAGTCGAGTTTCTGACTCGTTATCTTCATTTGTGTTCCAGGCGTTTTGTGTGGTCTCATATGTTTCTGGTCTTTATTGGAAAGAGAGTGACGGAGATGAAAACGAGAAGATGAAAGATGAGAGAATGAAAAGAGTCGAATGTCGAAGTGAAATGAAGGGATTCTGTTTGAAGAGGAAGAAAAGGCAAATAGTCGGATCTGTAATCTGGAGTTGACTCAATTTCTTGTCTCGAGTATCGGTTATTGTGGTGGTTCCATGTGTCCACATGTCTCTGCTCTGAGAGACTCTACGACGAAGGAGGAGGGAATTCAAGAGGTGAGCTTTGCCTAATCCACGAATTTCAATTCAAGTTATATGGATGTTAAACGTGCAGGATGGGAGAGTAAAGATCGGTAAATCCGGTGCACCATGGAGAGCCCATAAGTATAAAGTAAGGCTTGAGCGCCGAGCGAGTCCTCAGTTGCTCCCCAGCCACGAAACCCTGTGCGTTGAGAATTTTCTTCCAAACTCTGACTCACTTCTCCCCTATCAATATTTTTGCACATAGTAAAATTCCTCTTTCCTCGCTCTCACGGAAATTCTCCGCTATTTGTTGATTCATCTGGAATACAAGGGAGTTTAATCATTGAGAAAAATACAGGTATTTATAAATTCCTTTATTTCTTCCTTATTGTTGGAAATATTCACAGAATGCACGCACAATGATGATGGTCTTAATCGTAATAAGGATTAATGTTAAATAAGTAGAAAGTTCAAATACATTTCATCTACATTTCTTTATGTGATTAAAAGAAAGGTTATCTCTGTGTCTCGACAATGATAAGTGATAATGTATTTTAGGATGCTGATGCTATAATAATTAAAAGTTACCTCCTTGTTTGCAATACAAATAACCATCATTTCAATATTCACATTTGAATTTGCAAATATTTGTTTTTGTTTTGATCTTTGAACAGGAAAAATTTGCTTTAATTACATATGCACTTATTTCTTTACACTTGATCTTTCATTTTTCTAATAGTGAAGTAATTGAAGTCATTACTGCTATTTAACAATCCGGTTATAATTGCTATTACATAACATCTTTCCTGATTAATAAATGGTCTTTTTGTCTTTCTTGAAATCCTATGACTATTATATATGAAACTATGTGCTATTTAATGATGCTAAGTTTATTCAGTCCATTCCCTCATAAATTTTACGTTGAGATAATCCTAGTTTGAAGGACAAAACATATTCGCACATCATTCATCTATTCATTATTTTCTATTTCGTGTTATCTCAGTGAGAGATTTTAAGAAATTTAGATGATAAATGCTAATGCTTCAACTGAATGGATTGCTTAATGAAGTTCATATTTACAAAGATAATTCACGTGAAACTTATATTTAGTTTGAATGAACAAAATTTGCTTTATTTATTAAGTTGGACTTTTGTTAGCACTAATTTTGATTGTTAGATCTTTAAATTGAAGAAGGAATTTCAGTCTAAAGCTAGACAAAGCAAGGAGATGAGTCCGGCGCTTTATAATGTTAAGTGTTTTATGATAAATATAAAGTCTGTAACTACTCACATTCCTAACTAGCAATCATTGCGTCAAAACAGTCTGGCCAAGAACAATGAACTTTCTTCATTGATCACAATTTTCGTAATCATAAAAAGTACTTTAACGTTGGCACTACTTTGAAATTTTGTAATAATAATTATTAATAATTTCTATTATTAACAATAATAATAATTAGGTTTAGTTCATGAGTTAATCGAATCCTTTGTTTTACATAAGTATTAATTATTTTATGATTCTTTGATCTACTAAGCTTTAGATCTATTAATCTCTAATCATCCAAATATCCCTTGTTTCGTCAAAGTTTATTTGGTTCTTTGTGTTTCAAAACTTTCACTTTGATTCCTAAAATTTGAATTTAGAGATTTGAGGATTTATTTAAGGTTTCTGTTATCAAAATGTCTTTTGTGTTAATTAAGCCATGGCACTAAAAACCACCAAAAGAGACTTTGGTTGTTGAAAGAATGAAAATCTAATTAATATTTCTTTTTTAAATAGTTTATTTAAAATTCAGAAATTCACATTATTAGTTCAATTGCAATTTCTATTTCGAACAATATTATATCTTTATACCTATAATATAAAATTTTCATATTTAATTTTAGCATTCAAAAGATGTTGCAGCAAACTAAATCCATATGAATGTCATTAACCATTTTTATCTAAAGATGTATACCTAAGTGCCAATGACAGGAGCACTTGGAATGAATGTTTCAATGGCATTGAAATATTCATTCCAAGGATTTATAAAACCTTATAAGGTCCCATATATTGATATTGAATTACTATTTGTAAGTACTTTCTTATTATAAACTTTTTGCACAAAATTTTAATGGGTGAATGTTAAACAAAATTATTACCTTTGCGTACTACAGATATATACAAAAGCACACATATAATAGTTTTTGTAACAATAAAAACTAGGAAAAAATGCTGTTTTAAGACCACTTTCATGCGATTAGTATTTTCCGTGGTTTCAAATTGACTGTCGGTCTTTACCCTCACATTTTTCTTGAGAAAGATCACATGGCTTCAAGGGAGTTCTTCCGATCTATGGGTTTTTCTGTTCCAGATCGGCTTCTAACTTTTCATCCATGACACATTTCATTTCCTTCAACTATCATTCTACACCAGATGTTCTATGTAATTGTGACATATAAATTTTCATATTTATTTCCGTTTGCTTCAATGAGCAGCTAAGAAATGCTGTGCCAAGTCATTACATACATTGTTCTTACGCCTAAAATGTCAACTGCATTTGAGTTTGAATATTCGCTAAAAAGTATGTAGTCATTTCACATTGAGGTTCCATTGGCCTAAGAGTTTTTCATGGAAATTTTTTTCCATTATGTTGTATTATAAATACGGCAGTTAATGATTAGAAGAATGAATGCAATAAATGCAATAATTAAGAATTATTAACGCCAATTATACTTGACTGACAATACTTCTTTAAAAAGTGTACACGTAAGGTGATTCAAACGCATTCTTCTCTTGTTCCATCCACTTAACTGCACATTTTCATATTTGCGTGAAATGCAAAATTTTTAATAAATCGTTAAATACGAATCTTCTTTTGATATAATGATAGACTGGACAGGTGATAATAAAATAGTGATATATCATATGATACAATGACATACAAGTACAAGTACGGAACCTGAGTAGGTATGTACTATATATCCAAGCTATACTCCTCCAAACTAACACGAAATGAACTGATGATGATGAGAGTGAAATAGCTATATGTATTTTTCTTTGGAAATTAAAACGCACCACAAAATGTGAGTTTAATGGTAGAAAGCTGAACTAATGTTCATCAACTCATCATGCTCATTTACTTTCATGAAGGCAATTTAAGTTTTAATAATGAGAAATTTAATTCCTTATTGGATTGCTTAGCTTCTATGAACATATGGAATTGCCACTTTAAAAATGAATGCTAATGTTTGTCATTCGAGATAACATTTATTGATTAGGTCTTCTATCTTTTAGCTTAATAATTTATACTTTCAAGCAAGCATTTGCAATATTTTCAAATTGACGCTTTTTGAGTAATTAAACTTCTTCTTTAGTCAAAATTTTAATCGAGTGATTATCAAACAACCGTTGTCCACGCTCAATAAGCTTTAGAATATGTAAGAATAATGATTAATTATTCTTATTATGGATTCAAATGGGAGAATTTGGAATAAAGTATACAACTAAAAGGATTAATTAAAACTTAGAAAACACACGTAATTTACATTTAAAGTTAGTCCGTCCTTTTACGTGTCATTTATCTTCAAACATTTATTATGTTCAAACATTATCACGTATTTATCCAAGTTTCAAAAATTGATGTCCGCTTGAACACTTTCAAAACTTGATCATCGATAGGCTCGATATAAATTTTTTTATGAATATGTAAAGAAAGTTTGGTTCCATTTTATCATTTGATTAAATAAAAAGTTAACAAATGAAAAGTTGAGTCAGGCATAAAAAAACTTTAAGGTCTTTTTCAATAATTGGGAACGACTTTCCTTTCGCTTTTCTATAAATAAAATTGAGCCGAGAAGAATCATCGTCTTCCATTTATTCTAAATAAACAACACATCGTTTGGCTCGTGTTTAATTGGATGAATTCAGGAATGCTTATTGTTACAGTATCGCTTACAATCTCTTCAAAGGCATTTCTTATGCGAACATGTAAGTATATTCTGAAAACTTGAGTCTTTTCAATTGAATATACAAATGCTGACTAACAAATACCAAAACTTTAATTATCCGAGGATTTAGAAAAAACTTTTTGGAGAAAAATTCTAAAATGGCAAATTTTGCATAGTTGCATAAAGTAGATACTGTAGTATCTTTTAAGAGAATATAACTTTTCAATCCATATAAGTGAGCAGCTCTACTTTCTGAATCTATTTTAAATGCTGAGCCCTAAAATATTGATCTTTAACTTTTCAAACTTTGAGGATTTTTAAATTATACCTATAATATATACAACACCTGTCAAAAGAGAAAACTCTGAACCTCATCCTCGTTACTTTCTTATTTATAATTATATGTTGTTATTGAAATATAGGGGATCATCGAAAGCTTGAACAGCTTATTGAGATCAAAGGAATTTATGTACGCATAAACCTTCCCCACAAAGAAAAGCTCAAGATCTCTTTAATCCATTATAAGTATTTAAGAATAAAAAAACTAGATTTGTTGAATAATAGAACTCGTTTACTTTTAATCCTCTAACAAAAAACCTCACATTGAGTATAATATCTTCCTTGTTTTTAAGCAAGCCACCTACTAATTTTGATTCTTTGAATGAGCATAGGTAAAAGTGCGAACAAGGTATAAAACCTTTTATAATGATCAGAAAGAGATTCTTAGAAGAAATCAAGCCCATGTGATAGTATTTAAATGACTTTGAATCTCAATTATTTCTTTTCAATTTTCAATTCAACTAGTTTATTTTCATGTCCCTGCATTTCATCCAATCTTTTGACATTATTGGATATATTATTTGCACTCTTCATAGGTATGCACTATGTAGATTAAATAGTGTACTTATATTTATCAGTTACAAGTACTTTTATTCCATTGGTAATACAAATATAGCGGTTTTTAAAATTTAAACCATGCAGTTTTAGTGCATTTCAATATTTACCTAATTAAGAATGTTTCATCTCTAAACAAATAGGGTTGTTAAAACATTCTTTCAGATATGGTTAAATTCATTCATTCAAAAATATATTATAATACATAGAGTCTTTAGAAGATTTTCAATTGAAGCTTTAACGGGAAATAAATAGTTACTAATTAATGCACATAGTCGGCTTCCTATACTTTAGAGAGAAAGTCTCAAATGAATTTGTCTAGACTTGAGAACTAACTGATTCTGAGAGAACTTCCTTAAAAAGAATTCAATTTGCAGAATTAAAGAATAAAAAGCCAAACTGAGTGAGTGAGCCAAATTTAAATTAAACTCTCGCATTCTGTTTTCTCCTTGGTTTTTTTACTCTCCATGAATCCACTCATGGACATAAGAGCGAGTGTAATGAACTTCATTCCTTTCACCCAAATTGCTATAAATTACTAACATGAACTTTTTAAAAATTTACTATAAATGATAAATGTTCGCATATTAATTGAAAATTATATCATTAAATGACTATTCAATATACATATTATACATATTAAGGCTGTTAAAAGTAATTTATTAATTTAATTGAACCATTTGTCAAATTTAATTGAGAGGTTTGTGATACTTTTCTGAAAACATAAATTAATTTTTATACTCATTGTTAGAATATTTTATTATCTCAAATGAAAACACAATTAGGTAATATTCATATGCACACCAATGTGAACACAAGCTTTGAATCTGCATGTGAATCTGAACAAAAATCAATAATTGAGTATTACTGACTGGATATTCATTGAGATGTTTTTAATGAGTACAAAGCTATTTGTAATGTTAAAGTGTTAAAGTAAGATTAAATTTTGTATGTATATTAAATTAAAATGATGAATGGCGTTTTTTTAAATTGTCAAATGAATAATAAAATTTAAGTATATAACATTTAAAGAATGGCTCTCAGCATGAAACATTTGATCGAACTGATTTAGCACAGTGGATATTCATGTTAAATCTCAACTCTCGGCACACTTTCTGACACTATTTAAGAATTAAATTATTTGACATTTCGATACTTTGAACTTAAGTTGCGGTTGACAAATTCTAATCTTTGAAAATTCTTGTTTTGAATAATTTTGTACAAAATAGTCTGTTATTATTGGCTCCTTATGCAAATGTGTAGTAATTAAATAAATCTAAAGAAAAAGTTTATTATTAGTAAATAAATCTCTAGGAATGGAGAATAAAATTACACAAACATGTGTGAGGATCCAAATGAAAGAAACTTTGAGCTTTAATCTTTTAATTAAAAATGTCCATAAGATTAAAGTAAGTAAACATTTAAAACTAGACTAGAAAAAATCGTAAATAAAGCTAAGAATGTAATAATTTTCCTGAGACGGCTTGTGTATATTTTCTTAAAGTTAGTAAAAGTCTGGAGTTCTTCTTTTTGTTATTTTGTTATGTCTCTTTTGAGGGCTTTTAATTTAAGGAAAAGAAGGAATTGAGTTTCTTTGATTGTCTACATTGCCAAGATTCTATTGCACTCTTTTTATGTCCCATGAATCTCAGATTTGAGTTCAAAACTTCAATTGAGAATTTTAAGAATGTTTTATGACCTTAATGCTACAAATTGTTAAAGTATTAAGATTGTGAATACTTGATAGGTATGAAATAAATGTATTTATTTAGACATATTTGGTGAATTGGGTATAGAAAAGGCACGCATCTCATGAATTCTTATAAAGTATTTTTAGTGCATTTCTTTTATATTCAAAGCCAAGTTTTTGATTTCCGACATTCCACAAGAATTATATTCCTTTTTCGATACTAAATTCTTATCTATATACGCATTACTTTTTCCATTGCTTATATC
This sequence comes from Neelides sp. FZ-2019, assembly GCA_009869795.1. NCBI lineage: Eukaryota > Metazoa > Arthropoda > Collembola > Neelipleona > Neelidae > Neelides > Neelides sp. FZ-2019. Next base: position 63,826 of record VJMY01000250.1, read on the forward strand.
ATTTATCCTGACTTTGCTGATCCTACACAATTTAGATAATTTAGTAGATGTAACTTATTATCATAACTGTTTCACACTTAAACTACGCATTTCAACATCATTGGAATCTAGCTTTGCATTAGGAACATTAGTATTTTTTCTTGACGAAAGTCTTGAAGTTGCCATTTTTTGAATAATGTAATTGGTTTAAGTATGCTTTTATTTAAATAAGCTTCTTAACTACTGAATTTGAGCGTTACTTGATGTTTCACAATATTTCCAGATATTCAAATCAAAATCCTATAAAGAATCTTAAAATTACAAATTTAAAAAATAGTTGAAGGTTTGAATAATCATTATTTTTGACAAATTCATGTATGCATGTATCCATTTTACTAATTACATAAAATGTATTATCATAATTAAACTTTGATTCAAAATACAACCAACAAGTTTTGATTTATATTATAAGCTAATGGGCTTATAACTTTTCTCATAAATAAATATTAAGGTTTTATATCTACATGTGAGTGTAATTGCATAGAAGTTATATTTCATTGTTTAATTAGAGTATCATATTTCGCTTGGGTTTCTTTGTTCCAATAAAAATAACTCAATGTGAGATTCAAACTATTCTCGAATTCTCTATGAAACATTAATTCTCGTTGATTTAAATAAATCTTCTTTAATGTCTTTCCTTTTTCCTCTTAAGCACTAATAATGAAACTTATACCAACCTAACCCTATTCTATGGACATGTTTACAGAAAGTAGGTAATATTCCATTTATTTACCTTACATTTCAATTTAACCGTGCGTTAGATTTGAATATTAACCAGAAAGAATATATAATATATCTATATACAAAAACAAAACAAAATTCTTGCTTGTAGAATATAAGATAAGAAGAAATACATAGAATTGTGAGTTTTTAATTTAATTTAATAAATTCCAATGTAAAATAGGGTTGAACAAACTAATCTGAATAATGGACTTTCGAAATAAAAGCTCCGTTTGAGTAGATAAATAATTACTTCTACGAGTTTATAACAATGCCGAAAGAGCTAAAGATTATTCAATATATACATAAGTACATGTACCTATTATTAAGTAATTATTAAGTGTAAAATTTGAATTTAATTTTAAGCCTCTTAAAGATCAAAGGGAAAAGAAATGGAAGAAATGAAAATAAATACAAAAGAAGATTCGGCAAAAGCTCCCCTTTTGAATTGTGATAAGAGATATAAAATATATTGAGCATTTATAGGGTTTATTTAATATTCTTTAATTCTCGAATACAATAATATCTTAATCGTAAATTTCACATTTGATGAAAGAAGCAACTGTGGAGTTCCAGCTGAACATCCTAAGAGTCCGAAATGAAAATAGACAGAATAAAAAAGTGGACCTAATCGGCCTAGAGCCAAAAGAGACTCTTTGCAAAATATTCGCCTCCGCATTTTTATTCTTTATGCTCCTTTTCTTTTCGAGATATAAGTAATAATATGACTCTTCGAGATAGTACTTAATATTTGTTTTATATAGGAAGTTTGCAGAATTTTCTTGGCCTGCTTGGCTCAATCTCGCCCAGTTGCTTCAATACAATATATTAAATCCACAGAGAGATATTTTCTTTTGTGAAGCTAAATGGCAGCTGAATGTGCGGAGAGTATCTGACGGTTAGTTTATTCCGACGCCCCTCGTTTATTTCGCACTCTCGCATATTGGCAATATATTTCTCCCCTCTTCAGATCCTTCAGATGGAAAAAGCAGATGATGAAATCACACAACCTATCACAATAAGCAACATAAATTTACTGTATTCACTTTCCATCATTACTCTCCTTTTCCTTTCATTAGTACGAGCAGATGTGATGATGTGTTTAATGAATATCAGTCCCTTGAGATTTTCTAGGTTTGGGGAATTAAAACGAAAAATTGGGGAATTATAATTAATTGAAGACTCAATTATATCAAAAATATTTTACTATATTCAACAACCAAATAACATAATGGGTTTGATAATGTTATTAGCCTACACTTTTATGTTAGTTGAGCGAATGAACTGAAAGTTTATGTTTTAACTTTATTTTATAACTGATTTGCGGAGAGAATTTGTGGTTGCACAATTAGAACTTTTATGCTTAATTTAAGTCACAGATGTGCCTTAGATATTTCTATTTCAAGCTTAAACTAAGGAGTCATCACCATATTGGCTTGAATAGATCTCGTTTAGTGTGCAAAAAATAATTTGCAAAATAATAGGCGAAAGAGCAAGGGGATTGGGAGATTTGGGCTGTAAACGTTTTTCATCTCCACCGTAATGTCAACCCCAAGAGAGGAACGAGTGCAGGGGGTGTATGTATCTTTAAGCTCTACAATGGAACTTCCCTAGCTCCCTTTTTCAATTTTGTGACCCTCGGTCTTTGGCGTCATAAAATGTCGTATTATTCTATTCATCAAATTCTTCTATTTCACAAAAGCCCACCTTTGCCACCGATTCTTTTTCGGTCTATTAAGAGAGAAAGGAATTTTGAAGAAAGGGTCAATTCACAAATTCTCAATTCCAATTTCTAAACGAGATATCCAATTTCTTTCAACTACACTTACGCCCAATGACCATTTTTTCATCAGACATTCTTAGAAGTGAAGGTATTTTCTGAGACTCGCATCAGGGATTCCAAAGGGCAAGTTGCGACAAGCAAAGAATGAGAGCAGATATGTAAAGAATCGTAATGTAACAAGGAGGTGAGCATTGAGCATTGGAGAATCGGATTACTAGTCAGGCCTTCATGGACTCCTTCAATCCGAATTGGCCGCGCGTGGAACTCAAACTCATAAGCGATATCATAAAAGAAAAGTCCTGACTCCTTTATCCTTATTGTGAAATTTCCTCCTCAACTTCATTCGTTTGATAATGGGAAATGGAGAAATCAGAGGAGAGGATCTCTCTCGTACCATGGCTATATCTTCATCCCTCCTTCAATGCGAGATTTATTACGACGCATGATGCTACTCAAATACTTTACATGCTTTACCAATACTTACTTACTACTCGTATATTCTCGTAAAACTATACGTGTTCACTTCTATACTTCTATTCTAGTATTATTTACGAATATCTGAAGGATAAACTATCTATATAATAGCAGGAACATAAGGAGATGCCTCTTCACCAATATATAACTATATAGGTAGTTACATCTTTATACTACTATGTTTTTAAAGATTGCTTTTGAATTCACATTCAAATTATGTACGCATTTTCCCAACTCAATGGTATTATCTCATGGCATTTGTATTTAAAATATTATTATTGTATTCTGAAGGCGATAAGATGGCTCGTGTCAAGCGCCTTTATATACGTGCAGAGTGTGGAAATTCACAGTGCTTACGTAGAAACTCTGCGTCCGCATGATTTCCTTCAATGTTTCAATGTCTTGACTCATTTAATTATGCGCTGCCAACAGTATTTCTCTGAATCAGAGAAATGCATCTGGTTTGCATTTGATCGTTTTATCCTTCATCCGCTCAATGATGCTTGCACAAACGGGATGTATGTAGAAATTGAGTTTATTAAGGAAAACTTTTGACCGTCAAACTTGAACATACAAAGTCAGCTTAACATGCTTTATATGCACATTTTTATGGTCTCAAAAGACTTGAAGGTTTCCAATCTACATGATCTCAACTTAAGTTGAGAAAATTCGAGGACTCGGGCAATAAGGAGGAAATGAAATTATTCTGAATATTTTCACCAAGATGGAATAAAAAAAAGATTTTAGCATATTTCTTTATAATATACATAAGTAATATGGGTATTAAAGTCTTAAAGGATAAACAATGAAAAAAGTGCTTAGAATGAAGCCATTAATATTTTATTCTTCTTTGTTGAAGAAGGAACAAACTTATTGGTTATTAATCTTATTAGGTAAACGTATCATCCTTATTACTTTGAGTGGAGAAAGAAATGAAGAATGCTAACTAAGAAAAATCATAAATATGACAGGAACAAAAGCCACTTAATGTTTCTTCCGCCTTTCTCATTGTCAGTAGCCACTTTTGCTCTGACGTTCGTTCGGGTGTCCAAATTTGGCAATTGAGCAATTTGGCATTTGAAGGGGGAACGGAGGAGAATTGAATTATATTTTGAGAATTAACGTACAAGCTCGCTTTCTTCCTTTGATTTTAATTTCTCCCAGCTCATGCTTACAAATCTGGATTTTATTGTTTATCTCCATTCCCCATGGCTTGTAAATAAGCAGCGAAGAGGCACGAGAACCATGGAACTTTTAATCATTCAAATCTCATGTGGCTCTTGAGATGCGCGATAACAATAAAATGAGCCGGGCCCTTGATTTACATGTCACGTTTATGCGAGTAGAGAAAACCGCAAGTTTAATTTTAACTGTTCAAAAATGAAAATATGGTTGACTGGTATAATCACATGTGAGCTATTTTCTCATCTTTCCTCTCTCCTTATGGCCCAGACTTCCTCGTTTTCTTTATCTCTTTCTTTATGGCTTTTTCTTTGCCTCGTCTGTTGTTGTAACACAGATAAGAGGAGTCGAGAGGAGCCTGAATCTCTAATCCTTATAACGACATTAAACTCCCACCATTCAACATGTTCGACTAGACTCTCAAAAGTTTAAAGGCTTTTCCTTCTAACTTTTCCTCTTTTTTCAGGTTAGCACGTAATTGAATCGGAGGCGTCGTTGTTCCTCCATCGCTTCACCTTCTCGCTCATACACAAATGAAAGGAGAGAAAGAACTTCAAGATTTGATCCAAGGATGAAATGAACTTTGGGCCTGGAAAGGGAAAGACGAATGAGAGGTATTTCCGACCGGCGGCTTTCATTCAAGGAAAAATAGAGAAGCCATGTATGAGAGACCAAGTACCCCTGGGAAATCCACGAAAGTCTTCCAAACTTTTCAGTGACAACGGCGAAGAATGTGGAATTGAAGAGCGAAGGGCGGGTAATTGAGACCAAGACAGAGCGAAGCCCGGCCATCCCAACATGGTAATCAAGGAGGATGAGGAATTGAGGATAATTGCTCAAACCCGTCGTTCTACTCCGATCGCTCGCTCATAGAGACGCACATCTCTCCTTCTTGAACTTGCCAACTCGCTCGATTCAATTCACTTTTTCTTACTCCGTGTGTAAGGATTCTCCATAGTAGCGAACAAATAAACTTTTCTCGCGCTCTCTCTCTTTCAGCCCAGGAAAGAGAAAAAGGTTGGGTAGACGGGATCCCATGTTCTTCGAACGCCGGAACAACCAAGCCTTTATATCCGGATATGAGGTGTCGAGTGGCTTACACACTCTTTTTCGTCCTTGTGGCCGTTCGAGTCGTTCTCGGTGGACGAGACGAGTGGAACGACGATCTCCAAATTTTCTCCGGCCGACACGGAATCCTTCAAACCCCTAATTTCCCACATAAATTCGAGACCCCGTTCACGAAACGGTGGCTCATCAATGCCACAGCTCATCCACTTAACTCAACAATCAAAGTATACTTCACTCAAATGTTCATTGCAAATTGGACGATTCAAATTACGGAATATTCTTCATACGAAGAGGACTATCTGGCCACCGATCTTATTAGAAAGAGTACAAGAGGGGGAAAGCGACAAGTGGAGAGTCGCATTGGATTTTGGAAAACAAACGTCGTTTATTCTCAGAAACTGAATACCTTTACCAGCAAAGTAGTATCCACGAAGAAATATCCATTCCTGGCAATTGATCTCCATCTTCGTTCACCTTACCTCGACCACATACGGCTCCCGGAATTCCTCGACACTTTCGGCTTTAACATCACTTACGAAATTGTTGAGGAAAACAAGCCGGTGTTAACAAGCTGTACTCTGGCGAGCTGCTCCTATGCGGGAAACTGCTTCGTCTCCAGAGACTACACGTAAGACATTTTTCATGGTGTCGCTCAACTTGTATTTCGCTTGATGTATTGTTCATGTAAGGATGACTGTGTGAGATGTCATTTTTATTTTTTGACACGATAGAAAATTCTTCTGTGATTGCCTCCCTGGGTATTACGGAGCAAAGTGTGAATATGGACCAAAATGCGATCCAAAGAAAAATATCAACTTTTGCCTTAATGGCGGCGAATGCAAGTAAGTAAAAACCTACTCTATTTAATTGAATTTTCTTATAATTTGATTTTATTCTTATTTAAGTTCAAATAAGGGAATAAATTTTAGTAATTGCATGCTTTTAAAAAACAAAAAGTAAACAATAAAAAACTCTAGGAAAGCATATTTTATAAACCAATTTTCATCTTTGTGAGCATAAAAGAAGTGATATAATGATACGAAGTAATGCCAAATTATCTATTTAAATGCATATGGCATATCAAAGCAAAAGCAAATTTTAGCATGAATACAGAATTTAACTAATTTTGTAAAGCACTTTGGGTTCCTAACAGACTCTTCTTGAATATTGATAAGCTTTCAGACTAAATAGCTAATTTAATCAAAAACTAAGCATTATTGTTGAAATGTTGACTCGTAAAAAGTTGGAATAATCATGATAATATACCTACTCATCTTCTACATACTTACACTAGTGGCTATAGCTTGAATCTTTCAGAGAAATGTCTATTTGCCAAGATTTGGCCTTTTTTCAATATTTTACAAGAAGTTTTACCTTTCATTATTGGATAATTAGTTTAAGTTTGTGTACTAATTTTACACTAATGATATACTATATGTAACTTTAAAAGTCAGTAATTAGATTCAGAAGATAATTACATATCTAATTTTAAATCTGATTAACATTTTCGATCTGGAAGAATGAAAAGAAAAATTAAGGTCGAATTTGAAAGTAGGAAATCAATGAAAAATATCTGAATTGCATTTTTTCCATTTATAAAATGAGCCTTTTCGTCTATTGTGTTATCTAATCATTGTGCCTAATTGGGATGGAACGAATTCAATTATTATAAGCTTTTTATTCGGTTGAAGAGATTGGAAAAGACTTTATTGAAGTAATGTAATGCACGTATGACGTATCCATTAGTATGAGTAGGTTTGGATATTTGGGCTCAAGACAGCATCATCGGTTGATAGGCGGTTGGTAGGGGAATTCTTCAGCTTCAGGCTCGAGTTGACGAGATCAGATCAAATCATACTCGAACTCTAGGTTGGGAAATGTCTCGTGTTTTATGAGTCAAATACCAGGAGCAGGAATGAGATGGATCCATTTGGCTGAGCTGAGCTGAACTTGACGGCTGAGTGAGTAAACAGAAATCAATCAAATTTTCCCCAGCTTCCGTATTTCCTTAGTTTGGGAATCCCCTCCTCCTCCCCCCTCCAAAGTCGAATCAAGCTATCAAGTTGAGGATGGGATCAAAAAGAAAGCCATCTGATAAAACCTAAGCTCCCTAGTCAATCTGGAGTCAACATCCCCCGCAAAAACAAAGAGGAGAACTCGAGTACATAACATGAGAATAAGTGATCTCTTCCTGTCTCGATTACATTAACTTGAAGAGAAGCCCCCCTTTTTATTTCATTCCTCAACCAATCCTTTTCCCCGAGATTTATGACAGTGGAGAAGGGGAGAAGAAGAAGAAAAGAAGTCTTGTGTAAGAGAAAGATTCCACGTGGGTAACATCATGCTTTCTTTATATTATCTTCTCGAGTTAGAGCCCTTGGGTAAATAAACACTCTTTGGCTCAAATGGGAGCCAATATCAGTTTCAGATTTTAAAAGAAAGGACTTTTATTGATGAATTGCTTCTCTTCTCTTCCATTGTAGTCGGGTTGGTTGAAAGGAGTCTGAAACAGATATTTGTTCCATCACCTTTTGTGTATGGCAGAGGACACTTAAGGCCAGGCGGAAGGTGCGAGAGGAGGATTTGGGAGGAATGTGACGATATGAAGAAGAGAAGAGAGAGATTGAGAGCTATGGTTTATCTTCAATAGACCTCATATTCTTTTTCCTGCTCCATCCCAAGAGTCTCTTCGGTTTGAGCAGACATTTGTACATGAGGCTGCGTTTTCTTCCACTCCATGTGTTAATGTGTTTCCCTCTCGCTGATCCTCCAACAGATTTAGATAAGATGGGATCGATTGGGTCTCCACTACTCCTCTTCTTCATCTACGCCCTTCAGGCTCACCTCCCCATCCAATTCCTTATAAAATATAAATCCAATGTTCCATATGCCAATTTTGGAATCTTGTTACTTTCCCCCCACTCCTCTTCCCTTCCAATCCAGGTTCCTAAATCCGAGATAATTGCCTTATTAGATTTAGAACTGCCTTGATTCCTTCCAACCTCAGCTCCCCCGCAATGCCTCTCTCCTGTCTCATTTGTAATCCGCTTAGACCCCTTATATTCTTAATATCGTCTAAATGGATTTGATGGAAGATCGTTGTCTCCTGCTCTTCTACTTTCCCTATATGCATACTCCAAGATTCTGTTTAACTTCACGTAAGGATTAATTTTAAGAGAATAGATGAATTCATGACAGCTCAGTAATAGGATAGCCGGATAGACGAAGTTTGCAAATTCGGATCTTTTCTTATCTACTTCGTACCTTTGCCTCCTTCATTACATAGTATCATTTGAATAGAATAAGATATAAGTTCATGACACGCTCAACTACACTAGAAACTAAGACACGAATCTAATTAAGTTGATTAATTAATATGATATTGAGTTTGAATTATTAATTTTTAATTAAAATGTGCTTAAATTAACTTTGTACTCTGTAAAGGTATTGTATAGAGTCTAAATACAATAATTAATGCCAAGTTAATATATAGCATAAACTCAAATTTTAATTTGAAGATTTTACTTTTATATATTTGAACTTACCCATATTAAATTTTTTGAATAAATGGGGAAAAAAGTATAAAATTGTTTAAAGTTATAATATTAATTTCACTCATGCGTAGCCCATTGAAGAACTTTTAATATTTTTGATGAAAAATACAACAAATAGTTCCTTTATATGTGTAAACAAACGCAATGCGAAATCGTGGGGCGGAAGTTCAATATCAAAGTTGTATATTTTGTCCATTCACTGAATTCGATCGTCTTTTTTTCAAATGTTATGTGTGTGTGCGTATGTATGTCTAAAGATTTGGAATTTTTTCTCAACATTTGTAAATACGTTCCCCACTTCCTTTTCTAATTTCTATTCGTCACCCAAAAGGAAGCCGGTTAAAACCCAGAACATTGATTTTTATGTTTGGCCAGATTGAAGAATCTTCTTGTTAGTCTACATATAATGTAAACTTGTATGCCTTCGTTGTGAGGAGCTGAGAGAGAAACATTGATTTCTTTTCATCTTATTTCCTCTCACTCGAAGCGACAGGAAAAGAGTTTCTTTTAACTTTCCACTTTCTTAGCAACTCAAAACGTTCTAATGGTTCCAATTTCCTCATCTCTTCATAAAAACTTTTATAGGCTCAAGAGGAAATCGAGAACATCAAGCACCAGCTTCAGCCAATTGATAACTTTATAAACATTTGCAACTTCCTCTCGTTTGTAATTCGATTATGTTTCAATTCAAAATGCTGAAAAACGATCAAATTGCTTATTAATTTTCCATTAAAGAATAATTTATTGAAAACTGCGTACAGTACAAAAGGAACATGGATAAAGGAAGTATCAGTGTATGCATGATTTCAGTTCTTGTGAGATGACATTATTACCTATGTTGATTTTAAATGGTAGCTCATAATTTAAAACGTAGTGTGTAGATGTAGATGATTAGTTGCAAATTGTAGTTTACGTACTCGTACAATTTTGCGGCCTGGGGCTTAATAGGACTTTCATTTAATCTGGAATAGTAATTCTGGGCCATTTTAACTTGAGCGGAATGAGAAGAGAAAGTGAACAATAATGCAGGCATGATGTGAAAATACGGGAGGAGATAATAGAAGGAAAAGAGTAGAGCACTCAGGAGACTCAAGCCATAAAGGAAGCTTTATTGTATCGGAAATCCTGTAATTCACTCTTCTTCCTCTTCATGGAGAGTCAGGGGCTCGAGGAGCATCACCACCACATTACTATCTCACATTTATGAGAGAAGGGGCCGAATTCCCTATCTCTTCAGGTATTATTTTATCTCCTCCACTCTCCGTTGACCCTCCAAAATTCTCCCAATCCTCCTAATTGGAGCTGTAGCCCCGAGAAGTCCGCTGACAGATGAAATAGCATTTATATGATCCTCACTCACAGACCCTCCTCTCCTATCAATGCCCCATTTAATCAAAAGCCACTCATCCCCATTTAATGACGATACGGAGAAAAACCGGGGAGATTCACATAATCTTTAATCATATTATGAGGAATTGGACAGATAGAGCCAAAGAGAAGTTTTTTCTAGTTTAGCGGAAAAGAATTGATTTTCCTGAAGATGGTCTCCTATTATGATTCTTTTCCTTTTACCAGAAAATATCTCTATATATTGTAGGATTAGAGGAGTAAATAAAAGTCAGCCATAATCGGCTCATAGCCGTAATCATTATGATAATGATAATGGGATGCCACGAGTGAGGAGAGTCAAGGGAATTTATATTAGACCGAGCTTCTTTCAACAAGACCAGTGTGTATACCTTTTATAATAATGCCTTATGATGCCCTTTATACATTCGTATGGATTAAATGTAACTACTGGGAAAGTGACTTCTCTGTACCACGACAAGTTCGAGGATAAGTGGAAGGAACGACTCATTAATCTTTATGACCTCCCGAGTTTGATATTAGAGGACGCTAAGTAGAGATGGCCGTATAGATTGTATACATTTTGCATCAAACCACCTTCAAAGTCCAAACCACTCATATCAACGAGATCACTTAATAATTAACGAATTGAATCAAAAGTATTTTATTCATTTGAGCTTAAACTGATCGTTAGCACAAGTATTTAGTACCGGTATTACTGGGGTACTCCAATAAAGGACCACCCTGTTGAAAACAGTTGAAAGGTACTTGAAGTAGATAAAGATTTTATAAAGATTCACCGTCAATTCACCTACGCCCACTATTCCTATAAACCAATTATCCTATATGAATTTCTCCTATGGTCAATTCACCTATCGATGAAATTCACCGACTATCACCTACTAGAAAAATCTCCTATTAGTAAATTGTCCTATTTATTAGTAAAATCATCTAAAGTATAATCTCCTTCTAGTGTAAACTAGAGGAAAAGTTTGCCAGCAATCAAATTAAATGTGAATATAATATTTGTACTTACAACTATAACTATTATATTTCTTTCATGCTTTCATCATTGTTTTATTCTCTTTGATCATGTAAGAATGGGAAGTGAACCCCTTAAATAAAGCAATGATTTATTTCATTGACTTTTAATTAATTAATTATATCAACATTGTGAAGAATGTTTTAAGACAAATGCTATTGAATGACTGATTAACTTTAGTTAACGGCACCAAGTGAGTGAGGGGCTGTGAGTATTTAATATGCAATATTTTAATCAAAACAAAGAAATTAATGATCGGCCTTAAGCGACAATGAGTATATCACTTTCAATAATTTACATGAAATTACTAGATCACAATTTGAAACAAAGAAAGATTAGGCATGTTAAAATAAACGATAAGCAATATATTGTGCAGTCTTTTTCTAGTAGGAGATTATACTAGTAGATGATTTTACAAATTGTACAATTTACTTGATGGTGATTTTCAATAGTAGGTGAATTTCATCGATAGGTGAATTGACCATAGGAGAATTGGCTTATAGAAATAATGCATGTAGATGAATTAACGGGATACCTTTTATAAAGCACTTTGCTACGTTATAATTGATCGTTCTTGAAAGTTAAATAATGACACGAGTTGTAGCTTAAATGGGTCTAATATAAAGAACACAGTTGTTGATGGTTGAGAGAGTTAATTTCGAGGGCTTGGTAATTAATTACATTTTGAAATTAGATGAGAAAAGAATTTGTCGGACGCTCCAATCCCATTTGTTTCCGCTTTAATACATTTTATCCTCAGTGAGGATTCTTCACAAATGAGTTTCAAGGCATGCGTTCCTCATTTTCTTTTTTAAAATGAATTATGACTTGTTTTGGTATAGTGGGGGGGTCTTCGGGTCGTATAAAAATGCTATTAATTAATTAGGAGTCTCCTAGTAGCTAATTTAGTGGGCGAAGGGGGAGGTTGTCCTCGCGGCGGTGTCATTTCCATTGTGTCCTTCCTCCTCCTCAAGTGTCTCTCGTGAGAAATGTGATGGAGAGCAGGAGCGAGATGGAGAGATGGGGTGTAGTGGGGGAGATGAGAGCTCTTTCACAGCCTCATCCTTGTATCGCGGGATCTTGCCAAGAAAGATAATTTCGTCGTCTGTCGCATCGGATGGGATGCGAGGCTCTGGCCCTCAGCCTCCCTTAGCCTCCGGAATTTATATAGAGACTCTTCCTCAACCTACTACCAGGAAGGAGCATATATAATACAAAGAGGGGAATCTAGTATTGATTTTCCAGGACGCTCTCCACGGGTCTCCATTCGTTGGTATCTGAACATAAGTAGGGCTGAAGCCGCTATTTGTATTCGGAGCCCAGTCTAGTAAACCTTATGAGAGTAGGAGAGAGAAATTGCAAATCCGAAAGCTCTTCCTCCTATGTCCATTCACAACATGTAGACAAGGACCGGGTTCTCATATTAAGAGGGACCACTCCGGCTCCTTAAACACAAAACAGAGAAATGCTATTTAAAATGAGATATTTGATAGAAAGAGAATAGGGGAAAGATGGAGAAAACCATCATACTAACCTATGGAGAAAATACGAGTGATCTCTCCAACCCACTGCCTGTCTCTCCACTTCATCCCTCAAAAGAGAAATTTTGTAAAACTAGGAGGAGAAATAGCTAAAGTTCTTTCACCATTGGGTTCGAACGGACAATCAGAATGAGTAACTTGATTTACTCTCTGTCCCCCAAATTCAATATTTCCTCTTGTGTTTAGCAAGTTCCTGAATGGAATCACGTCGGCTTCCTCAATTTACCAAACATAATTCAGCTTCAATTCATTCCTGGTCCAATCCGGCATCCGCACATTTCACGATTTCTCGCTAATGGCTCTAAATGAAACAAGAGAGTCGAAAGACTGGCACATGTCGATTTTCTAAAACAGTATTATTCATTCATTTACTCGCGAGAACTGAAATGGATGGATTTCATTAATTTTTTGCTCGTGTAAATGTTTAATTTCTCGATTCAGCCCCGAATTCCAAGCTTTGAACGTTTCATTATGAATCATTGTTCACTTTGAGGGGCTAACGCGCGAAGTGGGTGGCAAGGGCTACCCGTCAAGCCTCCGTGAAGAAATGCAATATTATTAAAATTAATGAAATTATTAACTACTTTATTAAAATTATCTATATAAATCCTTTGCCTTTATAAATCTTTTTCATTTATATTAAGATAAATACATTATTTGAATTTTTGTTATTTGTTGTAACATGTAAATTGTAACTGATAAGTGAATATTTTTACATATTTTCTAATGTAAAATAGGTAGTCAAATAATGTAATTATTAATTATTAAAATATGAATGAAAAAGATTTATAAAGGTAAAAATATATGCAATTTTAATAAAGTGATTAATAATATTTCATTAATTTTAATACATATGTTGCATTTCTTCACGGAGGTTTGACTGATGGCCCTTTCCTCCCGCTTCGCGCGTTAACCCCTCGGCAGAAGTTTTGACGGATCAGTAAGTTAGTAAACTTAGTATTAATTTGAAAGTATGGGATAGGTTGTATCCTGTATAATTTTCTACTTATGTCCTATGTATTTACGATTTCTGGAAATTTATACTGGTTCTGAGGTTAATTTTTTTCTGATAATGTTAACTTTTATCTTATTCATCCATAAGGAATTAGGGCAAATGTAAATTCATGATGTTTCTTTTGAGATTATTGAAAAAGTTTCTCAGGACGGCTTAAGTTAATGAAAACGTCGAAACTTGAAAATAAATTTGCATGGGGAAATGAGAAGAGTTCAGTTATGGGCGGAATGTTCAAAGTAATTCTCATTGACTAATTTCGGGAAATTGGGGAAAGGCTTGGGTCGTCTGAATGGAGATATAAGTCGAAAGATATGCATGTATTATACTTTATATATTTCTCATTTCCTTCGTCGTTCGTGTCATAGGAAATGGTTTTGTCATTTTCCTCATTATGGAGATGAGATGGAGGTATTTTACTTCCCAACTCACATTCAGTTCCACAACCTTCTAGAATTCCTACAACGGAACCGAAGCTGGGGAATTAATGAGGTTTCTCTCTTCTTTGTCACCACTCGACACTTTCCACTTTCTAATTACAATCTTAAACTTTAATTCTTCGCCGCAACGCGTCGAACGAGAAAATTAAGAAGGTGGGAAAGAGAAACTTGAAATCATATTATTTAATTCTTTACTCCTTAATTACTCTGAAGGACCCATTTTCAATTCCCATAATTCATTAAGATTTTGAACTTTAGAGCTTAGCATGCAAATTATTATAGCTAATATTACGAGCTAATATGGAATTAGGAAGTATTAATTAGAATATGGAATCTAATGGTTAATCAACATACCATAATAGACAGGTTCTAGTAAATCTCTGTAAATGGTCTATAAAATAACAATACTAATTTTAATATAAATATCATTATTATTTAATATCATTATTAATTGCTAACTATTTATAATGGATTAGGAAATCTTATATTTCAACAATATTCTAATTTTAAGCGTATACCTAATAAAAAAGTTAAATAACAACAAAAATAATGGTTTTATGGGGAGTAATAATTTTTCTTTATTTTTCAGACACTATGGACTTACCAGAGGAGCTTGTTTCTGCAAAGAAGCGTACACGGGTCGCTATTGCGAGAAAGAAAAAACTAGTCAAGTAAAAGGTAATTTAAACTTTCACCTTTAGTTTTCCTATTAATAAATATAGAAACGATGATGCAGAACTATTATGATGGAATATACCTTCATTTCAATCTTTTATCTTTCCATTTTATACCGCCGAGTTAAGCGCAAAAATGTATTAAAAGTATATATGGAATAAGGATTTTGATTTTAAAGGGATATTCAATAATGGGCCATTGAGGTATATGAGTTTGGTGAGGCGTCTTTGAAGCCATTGGAAAGAAATGGGATCTTCTTTTAAATGACATTATGGCGTCTATTACTGCGTACGACGTCCCTTAATATCTCGGGAAGGGTTGGGAGAGAATTTTCACGGGATTCACAGGGGCTGATGGCCTTTTTTAAGGCCGGAATGCCGAGAGTGGATAATTTACAACATCCAGCCAACCCTCCCCATAACCTCATCCAATATGTATGAGATTAATGTCGTTGAACGGGTGAAGAGATGTAAACAACTCACTTATCCACACACACCCTTCCACTTCTCACCATTAACGAACCCCAGGACGGTCACTAAGATTCTCTATCCACTTTACACAGATTATTTTAATCGCTATTTTAGCTTCACTAGAATCACAAAAGTTGAAGTGCCATTTATTTGAATTCACAAATCCACAACCCTCTTCAGTATACATACATCGTAAATTGGATTAAGTATTTAAATAAAATTACCTACTTTAGTTATTTTAGGAAACTTTAAAGCCATTTTAAAATGTCTTCGTTAATTTCGAATTATATTACCTAGTATTATCTTTAAATTACTTCTGCAATTGTTTTTAAGTAATTGGCGTTATATTATATTTATTTAAAATTTATTCATATATTAAATAATTAAAATAAAAAATAAGGAATAAGTTAATAATATGGGAACGGACGAAATAAACTATAAGTAAGAGTTTTTACACTAATTCGAGTGTGCCGATTCCGAATTTGAAGTCTGCGGCGCTCTCGTGAAATGACAAAGTTATAAAGCCCAAAGCTAACCTAACCTAATCCAATTTAAATGAAACAAAATAAATAAACAAATAGTAAAAATGACAAAACTAAGATCTTGGAAAAAAAGAGAGCAAATAAAAGGGCAAACTCAGTGCGGCTATTTTAAATTAACATGCATTTCTATGCCTAAACCATTTAACTTTAAATGTCCATAACTCTGTCATTTCATGAGAGTGCCGCAAACAGACTTCAAATTCGAAATCAGCACACTCGAATTAGTGTAGAAACTCTTACCTTATATTTTATTTCGACCGTCCCCATATTGTTAACTTATACCAAAAGTAATAGCATATTAGGATGTTAATATTTAATTGTTGAATTAACGGTGTGAGTCACTTGAAGTAATAGAGTTTAATGTACAGCTTCTATTTAGAAATATTCTATAATATGTTCAAGAGCTAAAAATTAAATAGCAAAATAATAATGTTCTTTTGGTCTTTAGCCTTTTGCAAAATATCAAAAATTTTATTGGTTAATAAAATATGAGAGAATATTCGTGTGGTGTGGTATTTCATAAGCAATATACTCATATGCATTAACACCTGGAAAATTATTTATTACTTTATTTATTTATGAAGCGAATAGGTGCTTGTGTAATAAAGAGAATTATTAAAACTCGTTCCAAAGCTCAAAATTCAAAGAGCAACAGTGGGCTTCAACCTTTTAATGAAGTACATGGTAGTAAAATAAATGCACAAAAAATACAAACTCTCAATTTGGATAGCACATACATAGAACTATCATAAAACTCAAAAAGATATGCCAAAACTAATTGGTTCTGTTATTAAAAGCTTTAATCTCAAATTTTTATTCGACATCACGGGCCAAGATTTTCTCACGTTCAATTTGGAGTGAAGAGTCTTATAGTTTGAGCTGTGAGTTCATTTAATGGAGATGCATTTAGATGATAAATTGGAAAGGATTGTAATTTATGCAATTTGGAAGAATGAATTAAAAGACTCTTCTGTCCCTTGGGAATCTTAAGTGTTCCACAATGATTGCCGAGTAGAAAGGAAGAGCATAAGAGAGAAAGTCTATCGCTACGTTTTAATAGGGATTTATGAGGGAACTTTGTTCGTGTTCTTATCTCCCTTTCTTTTCAGAGTGTCAGAAGGCAGAAATCGAGTGTGAGGGCGAAGGGCATTGTGCTCAAAATGTCAAAAATGCATTTCGTCGGCCCTGTTCATCTTGCAACGGAAAGGAAGGCGCCAACACGACTGGTACTCCACTCATATTCATTATTATAGTTAATTACCCAAGGCTATATATTTATTTACTTTCACTAGGCTGGGAAAAGTTCGAGGGTCGGATTTCTTTACAAATGACTGGTCTGGTGAAGAAACTCTCCATCTGGGACTCGCTTTACAATGAGACAAAAGACTCGTACGAGACCGAGCTTCTTGGGGAACTTAAGGTGGTCCTCTCTAGCACACTCACCAAGTTTAGTCTCGACAAGGAGAGCGCAACCCTCGGCATCACTAATATCTCCATCGTCGCTATCCGGTCAGAAAATTTTAATTAGCTCTCCTTGTTCTCGTTTCCAAGTATAATTGTTGAGAGAATACATTACTACATCTTAATTTCCTCCAACTTTTTAACGCTCCGAGTCGTGGTTGTGTATTGTATGTATGCATAAAAATTGCTTTCGCGTTTTCAATTTCCTTCATATAAACTTGTCCTTGATTACTTTCTTTTAAATGGGAGCTCGAAAAGGAGCCATAAAGTTTTGAGATTGGGAAACTTGATTTTAAACATTTCCTTACCAAATGATGGTATGCGTGTGAGAATGCGTGTGTTTTAATAGAAATAATGCGGAAATGAATGGAATGAAGAGGGGAACTTCATTTACAAAACCGGGGAACCACTTCATTTCATGTGTTTAGCCAATGATGTGGAACCTCGGGGTTATTACACTTTAAATGAGAGTGTCAATTGCAGGCCGGGACCCGAAGTTGTGTTTCGGTTCAAGGCAGATCGTTTGATGTACACCAACGCCTCGTGTCTCGACGCACTCAAATCCTTGGAGTCAAATGGAGATGTGGTGGGAGGTGTGAAGTTTGGGCCAGCCACGATTGCTGTTTTGCCTCCCCTCAATTTAAAGGTGAAAACTCGATGAGATATCAAATTTGCAATTAGCCGCGAGATCTCTACCCACGCATAAAACTTCCGCCTGGCTGGGTTCCCCTGATTATGGGAAATTCTTAAAAGATAACTAACCCTCCAAGTCTTACAATTCATTATGGGGTGATGGAGAAGGAAAGGTGCTGGAGGGGACAAAATCTCGATTTTCTCCTCATGAGTTTTGATTTGATTGTCAGGAACTAACGCTGAACAAAGATTTGCCTGTGAGAGTCGAGAGCGGATTTTCCCTCACTTGCCTCGCAGTCGGTTCTACTCGAATGAGCTTCAAATGGTTCAAAGACGGAGTCCCAATTAACAAGTCTCTCGCCACTAGGTCTGTGCTTTTGACGAAATTACGCCCAATTCCGGGCTCATAATTTTCTCCGAGTTTGTAACTATTACCTTCCTTACTCCACTTCGTGTATTCCTTAACCTCTTAATTATTTTTTAATCAAAATTCCCGCGGTTTCTGCCTCCGAAGATCCCATGTATTTAATAATTTCCATATTAGAGGAAACTTTCCCTTTGAACTCCCCTTTCTGCCTGGATAGGTACCTTTACTTTGATCGCCTTCCGAGAACAAAGAACGACGAGGAAGGCTCCATCCTCATGATTGACACAGCCGATGTGGTGGATCAAGGAGTATTTACATGCGAGGTAAGGCAATACGACTTAAACATATCTCATAAAATATTGCGCGTCTCATGCTACTCAAGCGTCTCTCCGTCGCTTTGAAGTCGAGAACGGTGTAAATTGGAAAGCTGGAAATTTATACTCCAATAACTTCCTAGGTGTCCGACATGGAAGAAGAGAATTGTAAAGATGAAAGGGTCGATGTGCTCCCATCCCCTGTAATTGAAGTTCACCCGATGAGCTTGACACTTCTTAAGGTAAATTACATCTCACCCCTTGGCCATAATTTGAGTCACACGGATGAACAGCTTGGATTTAAACTTCAAACGGAGTGAATGAAATGTGCCGGATGATTCCCGGATTTTATTCCCCCCTTAAATAAATGAATATGAGGGCCAGTTCCACTTATAAAGGCCAATTCGTTGTTTATTGTTATATGAACCCCATCTACTTGGATTTCCCCATTTAGCACTCGAGCGAAGGGAAAACTTCGGACCAAACTTTTCTTATTGGATTACATATAGTAAAGGAGAAAGTTATGGACCATGGATTCTCCTTAATAATCCTTTCTTCGGACTTTGGGCCTAGGTGCACGCAGTGTGGGTGTGTGCATAGGGGTCTTTTAATATTACGCCCGGCATTTTATTTAGTCTGGAAGATAGATAAGCATTGAGGGACTCCTAAGAACCTCCATAGTGTTTTATTTTTATTATCTGAGCGAGCCAGATCGGAGAAATAAGGGTGGGGAAAGTAAAAAGTTAATTGTGATTTTCCAGAATCAGACCGCGAACATTATCTGCTTCACCGTCCAAGATCATCATCTGAACAAAGACCCTTTTGGTTACACGTGGACGAAGAACGGACAGCTGTTACAACAGAGCAGAAGTCACAATGAAGTAGTCGAAGATCTCTATCCCTTTGGCTCGCTCCTTCGTGTGCTTCGAGCTGAGGAATCAGCCGTTTATAATTGTACCGTCAGCAACAATGCCGGTATGTCACGTTATTACATTTTTATTAAATTAAAAAAAAATAAAAGTCGTCATTAAACACATTGTATTTATGTAACTTGATTAATTTGATTAAGTATATACGCGTCTCATTATATTTAGTAGTGTATTAATAATGAAAAGCATATTAATAATATAATTTAATTTTAAACAAAAAAAACTTTACATTAAGTAGAGGAAATGCTATGGAAGAGAATGAACGCGATTCTACAATTTAACACTTGTAATTCTATTGACTTAAAACATTTTCCTCATTTTGTTCTCCAAATGGTGTTCCTAATTTTTTGATTAGGAAACATCAAGCGGATTATAAAAGTACAAAGAAGCCGATTGGATCTAGTCCTATTGCGCCAATTTGAACGTTAAGTACTCTTCTGGAATTTTTCCAAATGCTGAGAAAGGAGGGCAATCCTTCTTTTCCTCTCAGATAAATTATCTGGATTGGATTATTGGTTTTCCCTACCCAACCATTAGGAGTTGGTTCGGTTGGAAAGTTGGACAAGAAAGAGGAATGTTCCCTCTGGTCCTCATTCATCTCTCCATCTTGTAGTAAAAGAGATTCTTATGTAGGTGTGAACTCGCGGGCCGTTCACGTCGTGGCTCTTGATTCCCACAATTCTCCTTCCTGTCGACCCGAACTCGATAGTCGCCATCAAGTTTGGAATTGGACCGCGGCTCAGTCAACTGCAATGGAGCGATGTCCTGCTGGATTCAAAGGCTTTGCCCAACGCCCTTGCCATCTCATCAATGTGGAGACGAAAGCCGAGAATTCCCATCTTCTTGAGCGAACCTCGATTGAGAAATGGGGGAAAACGGATTTCTCGCGCTGTATCTCAGATAGCCTCGCTTCAATTGAATTCGAGGTGAAAAGGAATTGAAAAATATTTTGTTTTTTGGTCCCTATACAGATCTTTTTTCCTTTTGAGCAGCTCCAGAGTGTGAAGATGGGGTTTGAGATGAGTAGCGGAGCGGAGGCTTTGTTAGGTAAATTGCGAGATTGGCTTCAAGGTCGGAGCTCCTTGTATCGCGGCGAGGGCGAACGGGTCGTGAGCGTCTTGGATAATGCTGCCAAGTATGCCGAGGACAGAAAGCGGGTGAGTGAATCCATCATAGGAAATCACCTTCACTTCCTTTCCCATCTGTTTCCCCATTGGAGTTTACTCGGCTTCCTCTTTGATGCACTTTGGGCTCTCGCCCATTTCTTCTTCAAACTCCACTCATCGGTGGTGATTTGTTGAAAAGTTGCTCCATGAGAGAATTATATAAGTTGATTTGGGCCAAGTGCTCTCGCGAGAGCTACATCCGCTTCCATTCCCTCCTTGCACCCCAAACACAATTACGTTTCAAGTGAGAAAGTGAAATTAAAGAGATTTCATTTCACTTCCCTTCGTTTTCTATTTAATTCCCAATTTTCACTATTTAGAACTAACCAGAGTGTCCTAATGCTGAAGTTGAGCAAAGGCAAAGGGAAACACATTTCCGAGATTTTAAATTGAAAGGAAGGGTTTGTCCTTTAAGTCAATAATAAACTGGCATTCTAGTTACTGGGCTCTTTTATCTTGTTAGCCACATGTAAATGTTCTTTTCTTTCTCTAGGTAATTGAATCTTTTGGAGCGTTCTTTGAGGGGCTTTCCCTCTTCTTGAGTTTCAACGAGTCGCTCATCTATGACCACAGTCTCGTCTCTTTGAGGAACATGGCCCTCTCGATGGCCACTGTTTGGGCAAAGTGAGTTAAAGAACTTTCCACAGAGCTCTGTGTACATTTGCAGTATAAACTTATTTTACTTTCAGAACCACCAATTTCACTTCCCCGGTTCTTTTCGAGTCCTCGGAGTTCGTCGTGGAAGGGGCGAGGGTTGAATGGGTCGGGGAGAGCAATGAAGCCTCGAACTCATCAAACAACTCAATTCTCTCTTCTTACGCTTTTCCTCGGAAAGGAGCCGCGTAAGTAAACTTGAAAGCTAATCTTTAGACTAAACTACGCATCTCTGGGGAGAGGAAGACTTTTTGGAGAAAAGAGGAATTAAAAGTTTGAGCCCTCGAGGCAATGATCTTGAGATTGACCATTGAGATTGATCAAAAGATATTTGAAAGAGTTTAGGACAAAATCACTTGTGTAAACTTATCGAGTTTAAAATTTCTGGAAAAAGTTTTGATCGAGTTTCTACATGTCTTTTTTGGTTTTGTAGGTACGATTTGGGGGGTTGGGTGAATCAAGTTGGATTTAACATTCCAATCGTGTTGAAAAGGAATGAGAGCGCCTGCAATATTGTTGTCGTCATCTTCCGAGATATAGCATCAATTTTATCTTCGCCTACGCCTCGAAATTTTCTTATTGAAGGGAACCATTATGAGCTCGTTTCGCCTCTCGTGTACTTCAATTTCCCAAAAGGGTACACTTTCAAAGAGAACTCCCATATTAAAATACTCTTTTCTATCCCGGAAATGTTCGGGAGCTCGAAGAAAGACTCAAGAGGGAGATTTTCATGTGTTGCACTGGAGTATCCTCAGGAAGCTCGGATCTCTTGGAAACTCCACGCCTGTGGGCTTAAAACCATTGCAAACAACGTGGCTCACTGCGAGTGTGACAGATTCGGCCAGTTTGCTCTCCTCTGGCGTCGACAGCTCGACGAGGTTTCCAATTTCATATTATTCAGTTTTTTTCTTCTTGAGCTCTGGTTATATCGATGAACGTATTTGCAGGAGGAGGACGAGGAGACAAAAACCCTACATTGGTCTGTTGTGTCAGGGAGTCTCGTTTGTATTGGCTGTACTGCTCTTGCTTTCTTCGCCAATGCCTTTTATGTTGGATGCCATATTGGACCAAATCGTCTATCTCTCATCAAGATGCTTTTTTGTCTTTCGCTGATCTCAACAATTTTTTTATTCCTTGTCGTAGAGGTATAATCAACTTAAAAAAACAATCAATTAATAATTTAATAAATAATAAGTTAAATATTGCAATTTAAAAATTTAAATCAAATATCGATTAAATGTGTGAAGAATTTTCTATAAGATCACTTTTCTCATCTTTTACAGACTGATTCAACTTCTGTTGCTTTCTCCACAACTTACACTTCTCTTGTCATCGTGAGCCTTTGTTGTCAACTGACAAAAGTTTTCAACGTTCTAATCACAACGCAACTCGATTTGTTCCCATTCCTTCGCTCTGTTTCGTTATTAACACTCTTCGTGGCCATTTCCTTTGCATCTCTTCTTCCACTCTGGACAGCCGCCGCCGTGGCTTCTATCCATGAAGCCCCCTTTGCCGTGGTGAAAGGAAAGAGGAAACTTAGTGTTTTGGACCAAGGGTCACTCCTCTTTTATACATTCCTTACTATCGTCGGTGCTCTCGGGATCGTATTTCTCTTCGTCTACGTCAAGGCAGGGACCGGGCTCAAGAGGATTGGAGTCAAAGCTGAGCCGAACGGAACTCCATTTCTCGACTATAGGTAAACCATTTGAGATTGGTCCCTTGGAATTGGAATACAAATTGGTTGAATTGAATTCAGAAGGAAGACATTGAGAAGGAGCCTTTGCATCACAGTGGCGTCTCTCTTAACCATCCTCACGATGATTCTCCATGGGGTTCGGGCCGGCCCTCTGCCTCTCTACCAGTATGCTTATGGAACCTGTGTCCTTGCTCTTGTAAGACAAAATGAGTTTCATTTAATCCAATTTATCTCTTAGGAACTTGGGTTCGACTTTGGCCAACCCCTCTTTGTCTATATACACACTTCCTTCTATTTCAATCTTAATGGAATGGGCCAACCGAGACCCATTTGACATTCCAACACATTTGTATAACTCTTTCTTAATATACTCTAGGGGATAATCGTCCTCGTCTCCTACACGATCCAGAACGAGACTCCGATCCCTCAATCCTTGACCAAGTACTTTTATTCAAAGCACGTCGGAGACTATGACCCTGAAAAAAATGCTTTTGAGAGCATTCAAAGTCCAGCGGCTAATCGGACACCTTTGAAGCTCCTCAACGGCCCCGTGTCTAACACTCTTCTGACAAGAGAAGATATTCAAGACCCTTCGTACGAATTTTACAATTCTCGATCAGGAGGATCTCGGGAAATAACGGCCGACACGTTTTCAGACAATGACAATTCCATGGGTTTAATGAGCTCACGTCATAGTTCTATAACCAAGAACCAAATTCAATATGGAAATAGCAAAATGTCCTCGGTCACTTCCTACAATGCACCTACGGATCTGTCAATTAAAAATGAATATAACGAAATGAAATCTCAGAATGGTGGGATTGAGAAACAACCCCCAACATGTGAATCTTGTTGTAAGAAGAACAAAACCTTGAAGTTATGGAAGAACAATAACAACACCGGAATGAACAATCCAAATATTGGCATTGGAGCTTCCAAGACCATTAACGGGATCAGTTCATTTGCACCTAATTTCAACAACTATGGGGCCAATCCCATGGACATGGGAAATCAGATGAGACCGGAACGCGGAAAATGTCTATTGAGAGAAATTGCCATGAATTCCGACTACGTTCTTCCGTCGTCAAGCAAGCTTTCCTTCTCAGCCTCTGATGGATCAAGTTGTTCTTTTGGCTCATATGGTAATGGAGCTGGAATTCCACCCGGGTCAGTGATGCCAAAAGATTTGTTTGCTGGAGCTTATGTCGACCATGACCCAAAATACAGGGGAAGAGAAGTCCCGCAATTTGTGACGTTCCATGAAGTGGAATGCCACACAGTGGAAAATGAAACTTATTGTCAATTTGAGCCGGTAGAATACGGGGAGGAGCGGGCGGTGGAGGGCGGCGCCCTCGACCTCACCCGAATTCCTCCAAATGAACCTCCACTCGATCTGGATCTCGTAGCGGATCAAGACTCGATAGAGGCTCAGGGCACGAAAAGAGTTCAAAGTAGATGTAAGACTGATCAAATGGAGGTCGAATGCATGGAGTTGAAGGTTTATCCGCCTCCGCCATCATCGCTTATTTTCACTGAGATTTTGGCCGAGGAAGGACAAAGAGATAAAGGGGATCTTCTGGTGAAGAAAATATCCAAAGACTTAGATATCTTGCTGGATAGGAAAAGTCTGGAAAGACCAAGGATTTCCCCAATATGAGATTCAAGAAGTAATCGTCTTTTTGATTTTTAATTTATTGAATGGCGATTAAAATTTCACAGTTTAATTATTACAAAGCAATCAATCAAATGATTACAAAGCCATATAATATAAATATATCTTGTGGGTAATAAGAGTTTTGGTGGTGTAATTGTGTCAATTTGCTCTCAAGTAATTTTTAAGAAAAATGTAGCTAAAAAATTTATGTCCAATTAACTTATTACGATATAGTATTAAAAAACAAAAAGGGTACTAATTAAATGTACATAATCTTACTAAATATTTGCCCAACGAGCCATAAATATAATATGATTGGTTCATTGCTAATTTTACAATGCTATCATTTTGAATTGATCACGTTCCTTACTCAACTCGAATATAATATCTCGTATTATGTTTACCTTTCGAAAACAGCAAAATAGTCATCCCATTCATGCATACACCCACGGACCATGAATAATCCTTTTAAACGAATTAGATATATTATTATCTTAATTTAATTACAAACATCAAATCATTATTATGTGCTTACCTAAATTATTCACTTTTTAAATATTTAAAATAACAAAGTGCTTTTCATAAACATATTTTTGTTTATGTTTTATTTCGACTAGTCTAAACCTTTATTATAATGTCGTGATAATTTATCCAAAAACAGCACTCGCATATGAATACCTTTTTAAATTTATTTTAATGGTAAATATTTAATCTAAAAATAGAAGATAGTTGTTGAGTTTTTGTAATATTAAACTATTATTGAAATTATTAAATGGTACTTTTGTTATTTTTAATCTTTAACATGTTGATCTTCATGATAGCTTATTTATTCCAATTTATTAAATTATACTTTTTCTTGCTCCATTTCAAATTAAAAAATTATATCTTTTTAATTTTGTTAAGTATAAAATGTAAATATCCTAAATCCTAATAAAATTACAGCTAATATATTATATTAGTACTAATATTATATAGATATTACTTGCAAGTAGTGTGTTAGTATTTGGTAATAATATTATTTGCTTTATTCAGTGATAAAATGTATTTTAATACTAATTAAATATAGTATTAAAATATTTGGTTCTGAAATTCAGCTTTACTTTAATTGTTAAATTATAGTAATATTGTACATCCCTATTCAATTAATATTTAATCAAATGCTTATTAAAAACTTTTTGAATATTTTTCATATACGAGGAATAATGATTATTTAAAAGTAAAATATCTAAATAAAATTAATATTGAATATTATTTATTCTTAATACTGAATAAATATTTAAAATTTTAATATTTACAAAACACTTTAACCATAAATAAAGCTATTAATTCAATTTCAAGCAGTCACCAAATGTCTCTTTCAATATGTACTTAAGCCAACGAATTAAGAGTCTCACTTTTACCATTAAAAAGTTAATTATTGTATACCCAGGATCTCATTTGAATTGAAATGATAAATTGAAAATGTTCAAAAAAATTTTTAAATAAAGTACACCATTTTTATGTTTAGTATTTTTATTTTTATTTTCATTATTATATTTACATTTCCAATTATCAAAATTTATATAAAACTACAACATATTGCTTAATGTGAATATAAATAATATAAATTTATAATGTGTGAATTGTATGAAAACTTCATCAGATCATGAAATTCTCATAAATTAAAGGTAGCTCAATTGTTTATAATAATAAAATTATCATTTATGCATAAATGTCCATTACAAACATTAAGTTAAATAATACATCCTACATAAGATAAAATGCTTAGTAGCTCTGCGACTGATTCTGATGATGATTTAATGGTAATTTTAAAGTATGCGTGAAAACGATAATAATGAAATATAATATTAGTACGTTAAGTATTAGAATAGAGAAGTATGATGCACAGTTTAAAGAAATGCGATACGCTTGTAGATCTAATTAATCTATTCAGATATGGATCATTCATCTATCAAAGCTTATCAAAGCTGCAATTTATTTAACTATGAACAAGATATGGAATAAGTCGCATAAAGAAAACAAACATTTTCATATGGGAACAGGCAAGCAAGATAAGATGAAAAGTATCTTGGCAAGGATGAGGAACTCAGGATCCTTTTACTTTGTATGCATAAACAATATCAGATTCGTATAAAACGGATATAAAACGGCTATGCGCCATTGGTTAATTCATAATTTAGATGTGAGATACGTAAGTTGTTCTCAATAATGATGATGAGCCCAGAATATGGTGACAAAGATGATGTAAAGTCTTGGAAGATGATTAGCAATGATGAGAAAATGAGGGTTTCCAGGTTAACGATAAAGGCTTGAGTTTTGGAAGAGCCTAGTGTCTGCTCGTCCAGAGCGCCGTGAGGGGAATCAGAGGAGGAAGATTGGGTTCCTGACGTCATCGGCCTTCAATCCCTGCATCCAAAAAACAAGCAAATAAATACATCTAATTGCTGTCTCTTCTTCTCTCATTGCTGGTCTGCTCCGTTTGTGTTGCGAGTGAGTGTAAACGGGACCAGGTGAACTTTACCCTGAACTTTCGTCTTGTGCGATTCGGGTGGTTGGGAAGACCGAGGGAGTCGGCATCCAAAGTTCAGAGTCTCCGGTCGGGGCAAGGCGAGACGATGGCCGTGGAAGGCAGCGAGGAGGCGGCCCTCGGTCCTCCTACCTCCGATGCGCCGAGAGTCGGCCCAGCTTCGCTACACTCAATTGATCAAGTGAGCCCGAGCGGACACCAGCCGATGTCAAGTGCCGAAGAGGAGCCAGCCAAGAAGGATGCCCTCATATGGAACGACATGGAGGGACTCGCTCATCTCCCCGACTCGGACCTCAAGGTGAACCTTTCGATTTCTCTTTTTTCAGAGTGGCACTAACTTGAGCAACACACTCCACACGGTCTAAGAGCTCTCCTTTGTTAAAAAATGTAAATCCTTCATCACTGAAAATTCGAGCTCAATTACGCATTAACATTCCCCGTTGTTATCCTCTAAGGCAAGTCCAAAGACATTTCCATTTCTCCTAAGGATTTTAAATTCAATTTAAGGCAATTCATAAATTTTGTATCCAAATTCATCTACCTGAGGTTTCCCAACTCAACTCGGTTTTGGGCGTTGTAAGTACATGCGAGTTTTATTTTATTAAAAAGTTCCATAATCCATTCATTGGTCATCCAAATGTTTTGAAATTAGTTAAATGTGAATTAAAAAGCATTGAACTCGAGCATTCAGTTCAACCTAAGGTGATTTAAAGAAGCATTTTGAGATTTTACGAACCCAAACTTGGGGGTTTTGTGCTCATACACTTTGCGAGAGCCAGTCGCAGAGACAGGGAGGCAGCTGATGGATTTTAGGGCTCCAAATGGGGCAAAGTGAGTTCACTGGAGCAACTGACATCCTGAAAACAGAAGGGAGTTCTTTCACAAATGTAAAGGCCCAGCCAATACACGCGTTGGGTTCATTCGTACTTTCATTCCCCGGCGAGACGTCCGAGTCTTTTCTGTGATAAATCTGATTTAAAAGGTGTGCGTGTTTTACTATCCATGCGTCTTTTGCGAATACGTTTTCCTAATTGCGATTAAAAGCATTTTTTTCTGTGTCATAAACTTTTTGTATAATTTTATTAGACTCGCATTTTGTAATTGGTAGTTCCAGATATCATCTCTGACAGAGATGTATTCTACGACTTCGGTGACTGCCTACTCAAAGTATTTTGTTTATCATCTAGGTATTGTTGCTAATAATTTGTTTTTCTATTTCTAGTTCAAGATCAATGAACTCGGAGTTTTAGAGCTTGTCGAGGTCAAAGAGAACGGAGAGAAAGAATTTATGGAATTGAAAGACCTGAGTGTGAAACTGAACCAGAAGGAAGGAGCCGCCTTGTCGGATCGTCCGTCGTCTCCGTCATTGCTCAACGGATCACCAGCAAAGATCAAGATCATCTTCGCACCGGACCAAGCCTTGACTCAGAGGCTCGATATGGATCTGAATTGCTGTGAAGGAAATGTCTCCATTGTTGAAATGGTCCCCGTCCCGCTCTCACCTGACATTACGGGCCCACTTCACATCTTCGAGAACGGGGCTAGTTCCGAGAATGAGAATAATTCCACTTCTGGCATTAAAGTGGAGATTGACCAAATTGAGTCCACTTCAACCTCTCCTGGACCTTCCGAAACGCAAATGGTTGATTTTAAAATGGAGGATTTGATCTCTGACGGGAGAACAGACACGAATGGTAAACAATTCATTAAGCTCGAGTTCCAAGTCGATCAAAATGAAACTCCACCAGGAGCAATAATCATCCCTCATAACAAAAATATTACAGCTGACCTGAAGGACCCCAGAATCAAACTTGAACGCGATTCTAACAATGACTTGTCTGATGATTGCACCAAGGCTGTTGGAACCAAGACCCGAGCTACTAATAAAAGAAGAACCTCTACTCCGAAGACAAGAAAACGCGCGGCGAAGAACGTAAAGGTCAAAGTTGAGCCAGTGCAAAAGGCCATCAAAGAAACACTGCAAAAAAAGGCGAAGAAATCTCCTCCGAAGAAGCAAAAACAAGAACCAGCTTCCAAGCCAGCCGAAGCAGAAGGGAAAGTGGAAAATAAGGACTCTTTAGACGAAGTGCTTGAGGAAGAGGTAATTGCCTTTTGTCGTAACTGCGGTTATTTTGGACTCGAGAGTGAATTTTACAAAATTTACTATTGTACTCATTCCTGCTTCTACTCTTATAATCTTTCTAAGCGTCCAAAGGAAGAACAAGCACCCAAGCTTCGACTTCTGGCCGATCTCAAGCCGAAGACAAATAAAAAGTCGAAATACGGATCTCGAGTTGACGAGCCTCCTATGATTCCTCTTCCTACGACAAATGGCACTCCAGCTTCAACATCCAGAGGAAAGAAGAAGGACGGAGGGAAAAAGTCCGATTTAGCCAAGAAAGCTCATTTGTCAAGGAGCAATGGTCCAGTCAAAATCTCTGACTCTGATAGAAAGAAAGAATTGAGAAAAAGGGCAGAAATGCTAAGAAGTCCCGTTAAGAAATTGGAATTTGGGCGGAGATCAGAGCCTATTGCCCGGAAATCAGTGCCTATCAGGAAAATTGACATTCCGAGTACCAGCAAGGGAAACAGCCCAGCTCTTTCTCCAAAAGAAATCAAGAAGGAGAGAAGGATGCCTTCATTGAGACACGCCTTGAACGAGACGCCTAGAAGATCCATCGAAGAAACTCATGCGACTCCAATTCCAATCCCGATTAAACCGATTGAAAGAAAACTTCCAGTGTTTGACACTTTTGATTGGATGAAGTACCTGATGGAAACTAAGGCCAAATCGGCCCCGTTGAAGCTTTTCCGTCAACCTGCTATGCCACCTCCAAATCCTTTCAAGTAATAATTTATGGCTCTTTATTTCTTAAATATAAACATTTTATTTAATATTTTATTATTTGTTTATAATTAAAAATTCAAATGATAAATTGATTATGGTTTTATAGGGTTGGCATGATGCTCGAGGCCATTGATCCTCAACATCAAAGTTTATTCTGCGCTGTCGTTGTAGTTGAAGTCATGGGTGGTCGCCTTCGTCTTCGATTTATCGGATATAATGAAAATTATGATTTCTGGGTCAATTCAGATTCAATGGATATTTTCCCATGTGGATGGTAATTATAGTTATATTCATTTTAATAATTGCATTTTATAATAAATTATCTAATGTTCGGAATATGAGACATTAAGTTTTTTTTTCAATTCAATACCCTATTAAATAGTGTTGAATAATACTTTTCAATTTAATATGACAGGTGTGAGGAACATGGCTACGGTGTGGAACCGCCGCCGGATGCAAGAACTCCTTTCTCTTGGCATCAATACATGGTTGAGAAAGAAGCCGCAGCGGCTGAACGGTCATTCTTTGCTATAACTGCCGATGAACCCCTTCCTGACTGTGGAGTTCGAGTTGGAATGAAACTTGAGGCTGTTGATGTCAAGAATGCAAATCTCGTTTGCGTTGCAACTGCGACAAAGGTTCTTGGCGATCGGTTCCTCGTTCACTTTGATTCTTGGGATTCGAATTATGATTATTGGACGGACTGCTCGTCCCCGTTCATTCATCCGGTTGGCTGGTGTGAAAAGAACAACATCAAAATCACACCACCAAATAGTAAGTCATTTAGTATTTTTAATTTTGAAATATACTCTACCGTCCGTGTGAAATTATTAATTTCTAACTATAATTAACTTTTATAGAACTCAAAGATGACTTTTCATGGGACAGCTACCTGGTGAACTCAAAGGCAATTGCAATGCCATCAAGACTCTTTCAGCCTCTGCCACCCGTTGGATTCAAAAAGGGATTTAAACTTGAAGCGATCGACAAGGTAAAAACTTAAAATTTCATTTTTACTAACCTATTAAAAATACACTTAAAATACTTATAGTACAGCGAATTATTTCCAATAATCATTATTTAATTTAAAATCAAGAGTTGGAATAAAGCAATAAATATTTAATCATTTCGAATTGCAGAGAAATCCATTCATTCTCCGAGTCGCAACGGTAGCAGACATTGATGGTCACAAAATAATCCTTCATTTTGACGGCTGGGATAGTCTTTATGATTACAAAGTGGATGAGCTGAGCGAAGATCTTCATCCTATTGGTTGGGCTGCACACACTGGTCATACTCTTCAGCCTCCACCTCAAGCCAAAGAGACATCGATTCAATACTGTTCCGTTTCTTGTCCAATCGCCGGCTGCTATGGAGTTGGTCATGTTAAGGGTCCAAAGTTCCTCACTCACAACACTGAAAAAAACTGTCCATATGCTCCTCACAATGTTCTTAAATTCTGGGAGCCGGCTGATCGAATCATAGTCATCGAAACTATTCCTGGGTAATGAGGAAACCTCCTAATTGCAATATTTGAAAATTGTTTTTATCAATCTAGTTTAACTACTACTTAGTAGCAATTAGCAATTTTTAATTGTATTATATTCGAATTTAACAGTAGCGTTAGACCGCTTCCTGAAACGAAAGTTGAAGAGCCGCTTCCTGTGCTCAAAAAAGAACCAGCTCAAGTCTTAAATCGCAAACGAGCATCAAACGGAAAGAAAGGCATTGTTGTCAAAAAGCGCCTCCTTGCGCCCAAACCTACCATCAAGATCGAAAAGGTAGAAGAGGAAGAGAAAAGGCCGGATGAGTCTCTTGCCTTGGTTCCCGTTCAACCTCTTGCTCCATCACAATCTGAAGTGATAGTTCCAGCACGCGAGAGCCTCCAATTTCAAGCGCCTCCGCAAGATGAACTTCCTCCTTATTTCAACACAAATGCAGGAGACATCAAAAGCCTCGTTGGGAACTTAAACGCTGAAACAGTTGTGAAATGGTCTATTCAACAAGTTCATGATTTCATTTCCAAAATCAATGGATCTCACCCAGCAAAGTTTAAAGAAGAGGTAATTGGAGTTCACTTAAAAATTAAAATAAATTTAGTTATTGGTAACTACAAATACTTAGGACATTGAATTTTTAATTTTAATGATTGTTTTATTTGAATAGTTAATTGACGGCGACGCCTTTTTGATGCTTAAACAAGAAGACCTTGTCGACGTTAGATGCCTTGGACTTAAGTTTGGTCCTGCCTTGAAGGTGTGTAACGCGATCAACCTCATCATTCGAAATTCGTCCTCCTCCTCATGACCCGCTATACGCTTCGAACTTACGCCTGACTGTCCACATTTAAAAAGTATAGATAAAAGTAATGATAGTGATCAATAATTCTATCTACGCGACGCCGATTTAAAAATTATAACAATCTCTAATACAATTAATAAGTGTACAGGATCAATATATTTATTCAAATACCTTTCAAATGCCTGTCTAATGTAGTTTTCTGGATCTATTTTTACTTTTACGGTTTATCTTTCCTTCAAATTAATTGGTATTTTTAAAACTAAAATCCTTATTTTTCTTTGAAATAATTTTAAATTTTTATTTTCAAAAATAATTGAAGTGTAAAGTTGTTTAATAATTGATTGCAACGTGTGTTTTGTAAATTAATCTATGATCATTTCATTAACTACACAGTCTATTGGCAGTCTTTTTGGGTTAAAATCAATTATTTATAAAAACAAATACAGTTTACCCCTTTCTAATGCATTCTAGTTGTTCAATTTTAAATTAAATATTTTAAATTATTTTTTATAATTTTCTATGCAGTTTTACTTTCTTCATTAATTGTAACCTGTTATTATTTATATTATAAATATTGTTGTTATTTACAATGACCTTCTTCGTTCACTTTATAGAAAACCTCTTCGGTTCTTCACTTATTCAGTATAATTATTTCAGATTTTTATTAATTATAAAGATATTAGTTTAAGTAATATAATTAATTTGTTAAAAAATTTCGTGATATACTCTAATTGATTTACAAATTACATTTACTATATTTATATTGATGAAATTACATTTAACATAGCTAACTACCTTTAAATGAATAAAATCTATCTTCTGCAATGATATATGGAATAAAGAGTATCTAAAATGAAATAAAACCTGCCTATTAAGTACTACTTTTTATTCGCATATCTTAAGTAAGTTTATATAAAATATGTTGATTTTTTTTAAATATTAAGAAATGTTAATAGTCATTTATGTAGATATTCATGCTTCTATATAAAATGAAACAACCAGCTTTTCAATGCAGAGCAATAAATTACAAGGAGAAATTACGGATACAAACACCGCACATTTTAATACGATTCATTTGATTGTTGCCAACAACTAACTTTCTAACATTCATGTTTTAACTTCACCTAAAGACATGTCGATAAGTTTCGTGGTGGCATTACATTTCTCAAAATCTTATCATACAACGACTCATCGTTAGGCGACTTTACATTGAGTGAGAGGGACTTTAGATTCAAATGGAAATTCACAATTATGCATAATTACATTGTTTATGGGCGTGAATTCAAGTCATCGACGCTTCAACAATTTAGCTTAATAGATCATGAGGGCTTCATGATCGCATTCGAACTTAAGTAGACAAGGGAGATAAGGGATCCTTGAAATTCAGCGAGTTTGAACGGTTTAAGTATTTTATATTTATAAATCTAAAATTACATTAATTAGATATTTAGCAACTAAATACAAGTAATTAGATATTCCTATCTTATAATAGTTCATGGTGTAAGAATCATTATTATCGTAAATGTAAACCTATTTCTCATATTCTTAAAACTATTGGAATTTGTAGATTCCAATACATATTTACAATTAATTATCTTGCAGCGTGATTTGACATATTGTAAAAATTACACTTAAGAATTGTATACCTATTGTTGAATTGACAATACTCAATTAACAACTTGTTAACTATAAAGTCATTAGTTTGAGCTTTATCTGAGTGCAATACTACTAAATAATAATACATGTATAGTCATCTTTCATATATTATACTTCATTCCTACATTAATTAATTTTGGTTTTCAGTTCACAAAAGTTCTAAAAACTTAATACAGGTACTCACTCTTTAGGTAAAAGAACATTGTAATTATTAACAATTATTCATCGGTTGCTACATTTGATAGTACTTTAAGTTTGATCTTTGATGGTATAAAAAGATTAAGTACCACAGATTACAATCATACAGCTCATACAAGTAATAAGTACAATTAATATTTCATTAGAAGAATTCTAACATTTTAGGAATTCAAAGATTATTCTTCAATTATACAAATTATAATTTAAAGCTATTATAGCCAATTTTAACAATGATTTAATTGTACCTCGGAACTAATTAGTTTAATATTATAACAAAGATTTTCGTATAAAACAAATATTTACATTAGGTAAAATATAGTATAAGATTTGACAATTTAGTATGCACGTATGGTATACATGTTATTTAACTGCCTATATTTTATTGTATTTACTAAATTTATGCTAAAATTAATTTGGGTGTATATAATTTAATTTTACCAAAATGCACAAGATTGTTAAAAGTATACCTACATAATAAATAAAAGAACAATATTTTACGTAAGCTTATTACAAATTATAATTACTTTAATTACTCATTTTCTCCGACGTCATCAGTCCCTAATATTAAAAGTTTAAAATGTACATTTATTTGCCTATGATTTTATGAACCTACATATTTACTTTGCTCGTTGATTTATAGACAGGGAATACTTTTCCATTTACCTATTCTGCCTCTTATTATATCTTATGAAATTAAGTAACAAATCATACCAAATTAATATTACTATAACCTGCCTGCTCTAGTGTCGAAATATAAGAAATATCTATCTTGGCAAAATTAACTCCTGGAAAGGATTACTATTTCTACTATTTAATATCATATCTAATTTACTAATATGATTAATTTCAACTAGACAATATACAATAAACTACACTTTTACCTTCATTAGTA
>VJMY01000251.1:0-98437 GCA_009869795.1 Neelides sp. FZ-2019
ATTATAGCTTGACAATATATCATAGCTAACAATAAGTGTAATTAGCCATAATTATTACTCATAAGTACCATTAGTATGATTAATTAAATTAATTATGGGTATGATATGAATTGTATAGGGATGATGGATTTAATGTAATGTAAATGTATGTATTTATAAATAAGTACAGGAGATACAATTGATTATATATCAATATTGTTCTTATTTGATTAAAATGGAAAAGATAAATATTGAGTAAAGGGCTTCAACTCATCAATTCATGCAAGTTAAATAAAGGTATGATGATATTAATCAAATCAAAAAAAGAAAGTAAAACGCAAATAGAAAATATTAACACTTACTACGGACTTACTAAATATGTATAAGTATATATTGATATCAATGCCAATAATGAAATAATGTTCATAAACTACAACTAGAATGTTCATAAAACATAAATTATCATTGTATGACCTCGAACATCAGCTGATGAACGGTTTATAGTATTATAGATTTACATATTTGTTGAGCAAATGAAATGGTCAAATATAAATTGATATAATAATTTTCTAAATTCATGACTTAAATTCATGCAGGTACATTATATTGTATATCATTAACAGATAAGAAAATCAGAAAAAATTCTTTTGATTCTGTTTTCCATTTCGTCATTTCATCTGGATAGTAAATAAATTAAAATAATCGAATAAATTGTACCAAAATAAATTTCTCTCTTCCAAGTCCTTCTCTTATAATTACATACCTAGTACTTACAGTCTTAAACCACACCTATCTAAAAGACTTTATCTCTCATGATATTAAGTTTTAATACACATTATTATATAAATAAATAAGTTATAGTTGGCATTTAATGATTTTATTATGAAAACTACTATTGAATACCCAGTAAACGTTAGTTTCTGGTAGCGTAAAAGCACATTAATGTATTAAGTTCTATTGACGGAGCAATGAAGAGAGACTGTCATTTAGATAGCCGTGGTTTAACAAACTGCTAAGTAGGAAATCTTGTAAAATTAAGCACCCTTAACTTGAGCTTGGTGAATAATAGAAATATATACATAAGTCTTTTTCAATTGTGTACACCGAGCTCTGCTAGATTTTAGAGGTCGAGAGGGAAGTAGAGGAGGAAGATTATAAAAGGTATTTATAAATTATTAAACCTCATCGATCGCGTCCTTCGTCTTGTAACATTATTCGTTTTTCCTAAGGGCGAGCCTCGAGATCCGAGCGAAGAAAGGAAAGTGGATATGAAGAGTTTCCGCGTCGTCGTGTCGTCGTCGCCGCTGTCGCTGAAGGAAGTGAAAAAAGAACCTGCGGCACCCGCCAAGAAAGAAGGGAAAAGCGTAACTTTCATGGAAGCAGAAGCGTCAGGGAAAACTAAGCAAGACTCCCAGAAGACCTGTGCTCAGGTTTCAAAAGCAAGAATGAAAGGTTCAGGCCCAAACATTCGCAAATAATATTAAAGGTCAATTAGCGAATACCCCATGAGCTCAAATCGCTTCTTGACCATTTCAGAGTTTCGAGAGGCTTTTGGATTTTTCGACAAGGACGGAGATGGAAGCATTACTAAAGATGAATTGGGAATCGTAAGTTGAGTCGCATTTTCAATATTTTGACAAAATAAAAAAGTGGAATATTTACCGAAATTATACTATAGTTGGTCTAATTGCAAGTAGGTTATTTAACATAAAACATAAAGTAAATATTAGTCAATTGAGTACGGAAATGTTGATTTTCATTTGCGATTTATTTTTATTCAGGCTATTACTACATTAATGAATACATAATTTACATAATATAATCATTTGCTCATTTATTGAATTAATTAATCAAAAAATAATTAAACCTGAGGCTTTAAATTAGGTGATGAGATCTTTGGGTCAATTCGCTAGTGAGCAAGAATTGAAGGAAATGCTTGAAGAGGTAAAAACTATCTTTATGTTAACTATTAAATATAATACCTTCATATTGTAATTTGTATAGGTAAAAGCTTTCTCCCAACTTTTTTTGTTTTAAATTTAAATACTTTAAATCCTGTTTTACCCTTAAACCCTATTTAGTATTTATGAATAGCACGATAGTAATTATATACTATAGATATATTGATTTCATTTTGACTTGTGTCGGGTCTGGTGAGTGTCGGCACAACTCCTGAACTCACTTTCATTCTAATTATCACGTAATTTAATCACAAAATGCACTCAAGTTTATTCATTAACTCTGAATAATTATCTCAACTGTTCAAGGTTGACATCAATGGGGATGGCACTTTCAGTTTTGACGAGTTTGTTCAAATTGTGGCAAATTATTCTGGAAATGTGTCCGTTTCAGATGAGGAACAAGAGTTGAGAGATGCTTTTCGCGTATGTATAATTTATATCAAATGCTCAACATTTCAATTAGACGCAATGGCATTTGATAACCAAAAGGGTTAACTTGACAGATCTTTGACAAACACAATCGCGGGTACATCAGCGCTTCTGACCTCCGGGCTGTTCTTCATTGTCTCGGAGAGGATCTCTCTGAAGATGAGATTGAAATGATGATCAAGGAAGTATGGTACGTTACGAATCTAGCATAACATTTTAGAACATCATTCACATTTTAGAACAATATTTCTCATTTCAGATGTTGACGGTGATGGAAGAATTGATTTTGATGGTTAGTAATACCGCAATTTATTTATAAATAAATACTTATACCTTAAGCATTTATATAATCAAATATTCGAATCACCATCGAAATTTTACTTTTAATAATTTCACTTGTTAAAAATTTCATTTTAAATAGTTTCATCTAGTCAATAATTTTCCCTATCAATAGTTTTACATATTTTTTTTTATATATTTGGTAATTATATTCTAAGAACTCACAAACCGAATCTTTTACTTCATTCCACCAAATTTGCATATATTCAAACAACCTTTTCTTGAAAATAGGATTAAGGTTTTCTTTAAAATTGATGACTCAACTGTTAATATATGAAATAAGTGAAACTATTTATAGGTGAAATTATTGTCTAGATGCAACTATTTGAAATGAAACAATTCGAACTGAGATTATTTAAAATGAAATTTTTAACAAGGGAAATTATTAAGTGAAATTTTGACGGGATTCCCAAATATTCCTATGTATTTTAGAATTCGTGAAGGCTCTGGGAGAACCTGACGTAATGGCTGAGGAAGAAGAAGCTTAAAGCCAAACTCTGAATTAATGACAAGCGCTATTTAATTGCGCACCTTCGTGTTACCAATATTGTTATTAATTCACATTAAACTTAATTATAATTAATCTAAATCTAAACCAGGTTATTGCACTCAACATTCTTTTAAAAATATAATCATATAATTAATAGGATTCTTATAATATTTAAAGACAAACAGCTTAATTGTATTAAGTTATTGTTTTTGGCAATGATAGTAATCATGATAGGATGAATGGATATGATCAAGCACAACATATTATACATAAAACATACCATACAACATTTATACAATATAGTATGTTGTATTAGGTTTCTACTTACTTAAATATTCCATTGTAGGGTTGTGATTTTAAAAAAGATTTAGTGATTAATAGCTCAATTAGAATCTTAGAAAGTACATTTGTACGGTAGAATTAAATATACATAATAAATAATTTGACGCATTTTTAACCTGAATTCACCAAAAACTCGATTGTCAGTGAATCTTGTAGAAAACCCAATTAAAATCATTTATAATTATAGTATTTAGATGGGTTTATTTTAGAATTAGCTATGTTAAAAACATATCTCTATGAAGCGAATACAATTGTAACTTTTTCTGAAAATTCAAAATGACATTTGCATGTAAAATAGACCTATTCACCTATGTAAGTATTTAGGTATACTTGGAATATATTTATTGATGTGACATGAGTTATAAATGAGTTTTATCAGTTATGCAATTTTATATTTTACAATCTGAACTTCAAATCAGCATAATAAATATAATAAAACATCAATGATCAAAGTATATGGGATTATGCAAGTGGTCAATCTTGAAAACATCTCTTGCATTGACAAAATATAAACTAAAGAGGCAAAAAAGTAAAAAAATTCAAACTCATTCAATATTAAATTCATAAGTATTTTACTGCATGATGAATCCCATCGCACAAATTATTGTAAATAGTCATTAGCTTCATTGCAATTTAATGTAAGACAAATCAAAACCGGATTGTATGCGTAAATGGCTCTTTGCCGAACCAAGAGTTGGATTACTAAAACTAAAACTATAATTGGAAATCAAAAGTACTTATGGTTAGCCTAATATCTTTTGATTTTAAGCCAAAAAGTGTGAATATTATAACATAGGAAATTCCTATGTTTGTAAATATCAGACTTGTACGTATTATGCCTATACCTAATATATGATTCATATTCTGATAGTTTACAAAAAAGGATTTACCCTAATATTTAAGGAGAAATCAAATACTGTTCTACACGTTATATACTGTATCTTTTTATGCATATTTGATATGCACTATTGATCATAAAAAGTATCTGAAACATTGAATAATTGATTAAAATTTCAGAAATAGGATTTAACTCTTTCTTGCCAACTAATGAATCATGTGTACCTACCTACATTAATTATTTTTATATAATATTTTTACGGTTTAAGAGGATTTAATTGCAGGTTATTGAAGCCAAATCACAATTCGTTGAGTGTGCGAGTCAAAGTAGTGTAGACCCATTAAAAAACTTTTACTAATTTCTCCTAATTGTATGTTTTGGAGGTTTTGGATTAATAAAATGTTATTTTATCAAGAAAACCAAGATTTTATTATATTTATATTCGATAGTTCGTTGAACACAATCAACAATAGCATCCATATTTAAGTTACTATACATGTCTCAGCCCAAACCACATCCCACATTTTTTTTAAATCCAAATTGTGTAAGTCACATGACGATTCACAATAAACGTCTATAGAAAATCGTCATGTGACTTAAACATTTTAGATTTTAAAAAAGTGAGGGATGTCGTTTGGATTGAGACATGTATAATATGCTGTTATGCTTTAAGTTATGCCCATGCACCCTTTGATAATTATTATAAAAATATTAAAATTAAATGATTTATTTCATAAATACAGAATAATCCGAAAAAATATGTACCTTAGTCAAAGTGTATAGGAATAAAGTATGTTTGTGCAAAAATGATCTTGCAACAACAATTGTCAAATCTTATAAAATATCTACAGATAGGTAGTTTATTTATTTAACATCTTGCTTTAAATTTTTCTTTGACAAATGGATATAATAAATCTCTTTCCAATTAACAATTTAATAAAAGGGGCATAGTCTTGGTTGTATTGAGCATGGAATACTATAATAGTGACCAAATAAAGGATTGTAAATAAACATAAATACTATAGGTATACAGATACATAAATATATAAGCATATAAAAATGCAATTGACTTTATAACGAAATGTAATAGGTATACATTTTAACAATTGTAATTGATAAAAAAGTGTAATTAATTCGATTCATAAGGAAATGAGTATGAATTTATTTTTATACAAAAAAATACAACATAAAATATTAGTACCTAGAAGGATTATAAAATCAGGGTAATTCAGTAACAATCTCATAAATCACCCTGGTTTAAAGTACATTTCACTCGCAATTTTGTTAAATGATCAGCGGTTCATGTTCTGGTCACCTTTTCAAATGGAATATGTCCTGAAGAGAAATGAACATTTCAGAATTATTAAATAAATGTCCACTTTATTAAGATTTATAGAATGGTCTTACCAAAACTTCCAAGGGCCCGAAGTATAACCTTTCCATTGGGCAATATACTCAATCTGTAAGAATACAAGAGAGGAAATTATAAAAGCACAAATTCATGTATTTCATCGATTATGAAGACATAATTAAAATTAAATTAAAATCATTAAATTTAAATTTAATTTAAATTAAAAATGGTCAAATAATATTTATAATAGGTACACATGCAAGAACTTACATAGTGAAACTGGCGTTGGCCAGACTTATTCTCAACCATCCTTCAATAGGAAGTTGTAAGGCTCTGTCGAAAAAAACCAAATCCTCATTGACTCACGTTGCCCACATAGAAAGAAAAAACCTCACCGACACACGAAGAATCTGATGACGTTGGCGTGACAAACGACGAGTTCAAAGGAATCGCTCGTTTGGTCCGGAGCAGCTCTGTGAATGTATTTTCGAAATGCAGCCTCGATCCTCGGTCCGTCTTCATAGTAAGATTTGTCCTTGTGACATTTCAAGGGAGGATCCGGAAGGGCAGGTGAGCCTTCCCTCAATAAACAATCATTCTCCATTTGCTTTCCCACTGAGGCCCCAAGTTTTTTGAGGATGATATCTTTGGTTTCAATGGCCCTCGTCATGTCCGAGGAAATGATGGAGGTGAAATTGGGGTAAAGCTCTTTGAGCCTTTGACCTGTGATCGCCGATTGTTCTTTCCCAAGCGGGGTCAAACATTTCTCGCTGTCCCTTTCCCCTTTCATTTCGTATTGACCANTCTTTGAGCCTTTGACCTGTGATCGCCGATTGTTCTTTCCCAAGCGGGGTCAAACATTTCTCGCTGTCCCTTTCCCCTTTCATTTCGTATTGACCATGTCGAATCAAAATGATATGTCTGGTGGCAGTTGGTTTCACGTCCCGCTTCCTCAGCCAATGCTCGTGTTCGCCCTCGCGTTCCTTTTTCGATTTGAGCTCTCTTAACAGGACGTGTGGTTCACGTCTTAGGCCAACAATTTAAATTTCATTTATCTTTAGAATAGTCATATTTTATTATATTTGATAAGTATTTGTAGGGAGTAATTTTAGGCCATATACATATATATATGGCAGAATTGAACTTACTTGTCCCAATTATTATCCCATTTCTCACTGTAAGGCGGAAGGTTCGTCGGGTCGGAAGGACTCCATTGAGATTTGCAATTCGCTACTATTGTATCTTGAAAAGTATATCCAATTACTCCGATTCCGAGAGCGCTGGTTCCAAACGCTGCAATATGACGGTATTTGACAATTTGTCGCAGAGTTCCGCTAATCCTAAAAACAGATTCAAATTACATTGAGTATTATGCTTGGGAATTCACAAATAAAAGGTTCAATTTGTAATATAATTATTATTTGATAAATGTTAAGAGAAAGTTATTAAACTTTTGCAAATGATTTATTCAATAATAAGTTAAGGATGCAAAAAAGAATATTTATGGAAAATATTTCCCAATAAATTAATTATTTTAAGGAAGCATTTTAATTTACATTACTTTTAAAATGGAATTTTTATAATAAAGCTAAATGAATAATTTTTAAATTTTAGTAATGAGTAAATTTTGGTGTCATATTACATTTTTTATCTAAATCAAATGGAAATTTAAGTATGATTAATGTGCACTCAATATTATATTATTATTAATATTTTATATTGATCTAAACTTCTACATAATCCTTATAATACTAAAAAATTACTAGTTAAATATATAAAAATCT
Organism: Neelides sp. FZ-2019; assembly: GCA_009869795.1. NCBI lineage: Eukaryota > Metazoa > Arthropoda > Collembola > Neelipleona > Neelidae > Neelides > Neelides sp. FZ-2019. The sequence continues at coordinate 7,514 of VJMY01000251.1, forward strand.
TAAATATACCGCGGTTGAACCACAGCTTGTATCATCATGAAGGAATAATATTTCCTAAAACTTTTGTCATGTTTAGCCAAGTGATTTTATTAAATTTACTATGTTTTAAAAAGAAGAAAATGAAAAGTTCATGACTTTTTAAAAACTTAATATGAGAAATGTAAATAAAGACGGTAATCAAATTGTAAGAGATTTCTTTTTATTAAACGTTATTTCATTCCCTTGTTATTAAATTAATATTTTAGGAGGTTCATTATTTCATTTTGGTTTCTTATACAAGTAAAAAATTTATAAACTTTATTTAAGAAAAATCGTACATTTAGATGATAATCTATAATTAAAACAATAAATAAAATAAGCTTAATGAAATGATTGTAACTTTGCAAAATAACATTTTTTCACATTAAATACCCAACTAAGTTTATTTAACATTTAACAGTATTAATTGTAACGAGTGTAAGCAATGTATATATAATTAATAATCATTAAGTATATTCTTTTGTTGAGATTGAGTAGCCCTTGTAATATATCTATTTTGTAATGAAAGATTAAAATACAAATTATCTTCTCAAAGTCAGTGTTCATTGATTGTTGGAAGATTCCCCACCTCCCATTGTAATGCTCGTAACTTCATTGACAATCATAGCTGCTACTTGCCACGCCAATTCTTCTTTAGCCTGAAAGAGTAAATGAGACACTTTAATTTAAACCTTAACATAAGAGAGCAAGCAATTGACCATAATTAAAAGTCATTTTTAATTTTGTTCCACCTTTTCCTTTTCATCATAATTCACCAATTTCTTGACAGTTTTCGCAATTCCAGATTCTGAAAATAATTGTGTAATATTTCAAATATTGTAAATCAATAAATTAAATAACGCCAATCTAAAAGACAAGTATTTATTTATTTTAGACATTTTAGCCTATATAATTTTACCTTGTTTAAGTAGTTCCAAATCAGTATCGCTATCCGCTTCGAATTTCCCCAATGACGTTACTCGACCAAAGCTCAATTTTCTTTTAATGCAAATCAAAAAAATTGTTAATTTGCAATCTTCCAACTAACCCCTTGTTAACTATATGGTAATTTCATTTACGGTTTATTTTGTCGATGATGGAGCTGACTAGTCGAATTAGCAATCGGAGGAGTTAGGCTAGCGGAACTACTGCTACAGGTACTTGTAGACTCTGTAAAATCATTAAACAAAACAACGTTTAAATGCAATGATAGATTAAAAGCCGCATTTAAGGATTTAACTTTTAATTGGGGCTTATGAAATTGTGCGTTGTAGCAAAAATTACCAGATCTTTTGTGAAATTTGTCAGGAGCCTTCAACGAGTTGATTAATTCTGATAGAAATGAGAAAAATACAGAAGACTTGAGAAACCCTTCGAGATAATTGACGTGGAGAAATGTTAAAGCTTCGGCCAATGCACTATCAAAACAGTGGGGAATTTCTTCATTTGAACAGATCAGACGTTCCACTTCACTCCGAATTTCGTCTTTGAATCCCAAAGGTTGCGGAGCTTGAAGGGATATGTATCTGAGGAAAAAGTCGGTTAACCAACGTCTCTCCAAATAATTATTTTAAAACATGTCCAAAAATTGAAATGCGTAGTGAAATATTTATTAGAACATGTTTTACTTTTCATAGAGCACCATCGCATCACTTTGTGCTAGTTTTAAATCAAAACTTTTCGAAGACTCTTCTCCTTCAGACTTATCCGTAAATTGATCAATAAAATTATTAGCGCCAAGACAAAATTCTAAAACTTCGCGTACGCTTTCTTGGTCCACAAACTAAAATGAATTTAATGATTCACAATTTAATCACTTCTAACAACCCACAAAATAAGTAATTAACTCTTCAAACCTGTTAAAATGTAAGATGGAATTAAATAATTTGTCCAATCTCAAAAGTCTCACCTCCATAAAGTAAAATAAAGCATTTTGGTTAGACAAAATGTCTTGAAGTGAAACGGCACATCCATTTGTATAGAAATCTACTTGGTATTTGATATGAAACTTGCTTTCAAAATATCTTGGCAAATATCTACAAGGATAATGTAAAAATTCAATTATTAATTAAACTTTGACGAGACTCGAGCATGATGAGAATAAGAATGGATATTTAGAATGTTAGAATTATTACTCTTCTTGTAAAAATTGTCGAATGCGATTTCTTGCTCTGGGAACCCAATCTACAGCGTTGAAGTTTTCATCTTCATCGTTGAGCAAGGCTAAATTCATGTGTTGTGATATTCTCTCCAGATCTTTCTTGAGTTCTGTGGCGTCCTCCTCGTAATGCTCATCAGGTGTGAGATTTGGGGCGTTTGCTAACTTTTCTACTTTTTCCCAGATCAGAGCCAGGTCTTCAATTCCTTCAAATTTTAAATATGCCATGAAATAATCCTTCGCCCAAAGAATCAGATCGTCGATGTGGAGAAGATTCTTTTTAGCCTTGTTCGACACTTCCAAGGTGAGCTCGGGAGAAGAGATAAAATTGCTCAGTGGACTAGTTTTGACCGGAGTTTTAATCGCCGTTGGATTTTGCAAGCCTGCAATATTACATGACAATTAATTTAGTGTCTCTTTTCAGCTTCGATTAATTAAATTAAAAATATGTGTGTGAATACCATTAGCGGTCGTTGGTTGTGGAGGAGTAAGTGTATTCGGTCGTTTCTTTCTGAAGAAAGGCATTTCAAATATTGAGAATTGAGATGCAACATGATCTGGGGAAATAGAATTGATCAGTCTCTATTTAAGACTTTCCTCTCTCTGCTCTCCATCAATGCAGATGAGTTCTGAAATGAATAAATGGAGTCAAATATAAATCAAATAATTCTAATATATCTCAATAAATAATCATGTCATTCAACTGTCAAGATTCTCAGAAACTATTGACATTTTCACTTAACACATTTCCCAAATAACTAACTTCATGATTAAGATTAAGATTTGGCAAATTATAAATTAGAACAAATGTTAAGGTAATGGTAATTAAAGGCAACCGTATGTAAAATAATCCTTCAATTTCAACTCATTTATTTAGTTGTTAAAAACAATAAATGACCAATTGACAAAGTGAAGAGGAAATTATCAAATGGACAATTAAACCTAGTTGTAGAGATTATAAAGTAAATTGACAAAAGGTAGAAAATGCAGAATATTTCTGCCCACTGAATAGGACGAAATGGTTGTAAATTTAATGATTTAATGAGCAAAAAGAGCAATTAGCTATACTTACGCATTGATTAAAGAGACTGGGATGATTGGCAAAGTGGGGTAGGTGAAGACGTGAAGTCTGAAAGTTGGTGGAATCGTCAGACTTTCAAGTCACTTGATACACAGAATACACACGAACTCTATCCCAGTCGAAACTTTACAATGAGAAAAATTATTCATTTGAATTCTGCGGTCTGAGTTTCATTGAAACGCAAATAATAGTCACTCAATAATAAACATTGACCCGTTTTCCTCTTCCCGTTCTCACTCATTCGGAAGAGATATTGCTTAAATGCCTTCATTATATGAATACATAGTAGGTACTAAATACAACTAATTAATATAAAGTCTTTTTAAAAACAATTAAAATGAATGGTATATGGCTAAATTACCTAGGTCTAATATAATATATAGATGCACATGTACTTTCCTACATATGTATGTGTTTTTATTTAGTTCAATTATTATGCTATATTGGTATTATAATTAAGTGAAATTTGATATTTTTTAAATTTATACTTAGTAAACTTAAATATTAGTTATAATTTGTTTTCTGGTAGCTTGGGATATATGGTAAAACCACATATTTATTTTAGTAATTGTATTTAATTGTCAAGCTTAATTGAAACTAATTACATAATAGTTACATAGATAATTATATTGAAAGCTTTAGAAATTTAAAGCGAGTCCAGATTTTATCTAGAGCTGATTACACTGTTTTCCAATGTTTTATAATTTTAATTACACTTTAAATATTAAATAAATAGGTAAAAAGATACATTTTCATATCAAAAGTATATATTGATGTAACTTTTGAGTCTGTTGAATTAGTACGAGGGGCAAAATGCGTAAAATGAACAAGCTTGCACAAATAATGACAAATATTTGAAATAAAATATAATTTTATGCACTTCTATCTATGAAAGTGAGGATAATAGTACTGTAATAGTAGGTAAGTGCATAAGTGCAAATTATTATATAATATTTAACGTGGAATAGATATATGCGTATTCCATAATTTTAATATTTAATTATATATTCGCCTCTCGATCAATTTGATTATCATCTCTTTTCTATTGAGATTCTATTGAGAGAACAAGGCTTGAAACTTGAATGTATTCCTATGCCCGCGCGATAGGAGGAATTTATTCAATGATGGGTACTTCTTTTAATCATATACGAAAAGAGAATAAAAATATACATCTATGTGTACAAAGTTACACATCAAATCTTCCTCGATCTCGAACATAGGCATAGCCAAGAAAAAAAAGGGATATTGACGTTGAAAAAATGCTGTTCTCTCTCAAACGCCAATTTTGCTTTTTTTTAAAAAAAAATAGTTGTAGGTATTGAATGAATGCTTCGTGAGGAAAAAGGGCCAAAATCTTCTCTCATCTCCTTCAGCTCTTGCCGAGATCATAAGACGTCAGAGAAGTAGAAATCTAACAAGGTTAAAAAAATCATCTAGTACTTATACATTACTGCACTAAAGGATGTTTTATACTCGCTCATGAATATATCATGCATACATATAATACATATACCTAGTTTTACTTTTTATTCAACCATCCAAACGCTTGAATTCGAAAAATACTCACACAGGCCGCCAAAAACTTAAATTTTGTGTACCTACTCATTTATTTTGATGAATTTCCCTATGTTGGGTTCAATTGTTCAAAAAATGAAAGACTTTATTGAACCATCTTCTACTATAATTTTAAGTATAGATGGATTAATTCATACAAATTCGAGTATCAATGAGGCAATTATTTAATATATATCTTCATACTGTATGCACGATTTTGGTGATGATGGTTAATAGTGGTTAATGTATTATGTTAAGTTAATTAAGCCATGGGTTCGATTGAATAAACGACCTTGTAATGCTGCCTGTTCATAAATAGTTAATATAAATGCTTACCAACTCCAATGCTCGTTCAATCTTACCATATCAGATCCGATAGGAAGGAATCTCGTGGTCAAAGTAAATTTAGTCATCAAGTCATTATCATCGCAATAAACTCATAACATCATAGAGGTTCATAAATACAATTTGTTGCATATAGGAGAATGTATGAGATCGAAATATGCATAATCTTGAGTTTGCTGTGAGTGGGGAACAAAGAAACGTTAGCACTAAAAATTATATAAATATGATGATAAACTTGATAAGTGATAAAAATAATTTACTTATGTGCATATTCATAGAATATAAACTTTTTTTATTCCCTATTTTTAGGTGATAAAGAATCGATAAAATAAGTAAAAGTTTCAAAAGTTTTACATCTTCCGAAAAACATAGAAAAAGAAAATAACTTTTGGAAAAGGAAATAATTTAAAGGAATTAAAGTAATAATTTTAGTAAATAGAACAGAATTCATATTTTTATATATTAATAGGATTAGAATAGAATATTTAGCTTTAAATATTCAGGTTTCTTATGACATACATTTTGTCAAGAAAGTATATTAATAAAAAAAATAGCTGAAAAGTTTCAATTGGATAAGTAGGTAATATAGGGTCGTTAAAATCTTCTTTTCGCTTTTCTGAATTTCTAAAGTGTGAATTACGAGAGTGAAAGCAAGGAGGAAAGAAGATATTGCCATCCCTGTATACTGAGAATAACCTTTCTTCAATACACGTCTTTCTGGAAATCTTGTGGAAATTAGGCAATTGTACAGGGTCGTCAATACCTTCTTTCAATATCTAATATATCAATAATATATTATATTCAATATCTAATTTCACCCTCTTTTTAAGATACAAGAAATTCAGAAAAGCGGAAAGAAGATATTGACGACCCTGTATAACTTTTTAAAATTACAGTTTCACATTGAAAAGCTAAAAATGAAGATTGATTGTTTGTCTAAAATAACTTCCTTTAATTCATTTAATACAATTTTGTAATTTTACATATTATTACAATTATATATATACATACATACATTTATATGGCATTTATACACACATACACACACACGTGGAGATGTAGTACCTAAAATAATAATCACTTACATAATTGTGCATAGAATTTATATAACTATACGAAATACCAAATTAAACATTTATTTACGGCTCATTGAAGGGAAAATTGTGAAGATAATGAAAATGGAAATAGAAATTAAACATGCTAGAATGAAAGTTTAAAGGTCTTGTAATCATCTGATCAATTTTAATGGCTAGAATACAGTTAATGACACCAAAAGGGAGGGATTGTTCGTTGTCTGATGAGGATGAGAAAATTTTGCTTTTACAATTAAAGATATTTCATATGCGCTCTATAGTACTTATAATCATATAATCGTATCTCGCTTCCGAACATGAACGAAAAAATGTTCAAGTGAGGGAAATCACTATTATATCGTCAACTCTTTTATCTATGGCTGACATTGAGAAAATTGTAACATAAGTATATAAATGCATACTTATTAAAAGAGAGATTGTAAAATACATTAAGCCCATATATTAATAGGACTTGTGCTTTTGTGCCTATTATGAAGTATGTGTGTATGTACATATTTAATAAAAAATGCCAGTCTGTATTAAATGGTTTTAGGAATTACGTTTTTGCCAACACAATGAACTTAATGGGAATGGAATGAAGACTCACTCACTATTGTCAGACTCACAGTCACACAACCTTAGTAAACCTTAAAAAATATTCTACAATTTCTCTCCCTGATTAAACAGCATATGCTCCTGTGAACTACACGACCCAACTTTAAGTCTACAGATTATTATATGATAATTAGGCAAGGAGTTATTTAAACAACTAAAAGGGTTTTTGATTCCAGAAGTTATTATCCTTATTATCCATTTAAGCACTTTTTTCTACAAATTGTCTACGTACATATACCTTGAATTAAAAAAGATTTGCAATTATGTATATAATGTAACATTGCATAGAAATTAGTAATTAGAATAATAGATATTAAACGATTATGATTTGATTGAATCGAGAAGTACTTAAGTCATTAATAATTATACTTTATTATACCTAGTTTTTCTAATGAAAGTACATAGATGGTATAAAGTTAATATACTAATGATACCCAAAAGGGGAAATGAAAATGAATGGGGCTTTCGGGGCTGGGAAGAATGAAGTGTCCGTCCCTCATGGAGGTTTTAATACGCTTACAATATGCACATTATTATTAAATTAGCCACGAAAGAGTGAAATGGCAAAAGGGTTCGCGAAATGACGATGATGATGAGGGAAGTCCTTGTGAGGAAACTTGAGGTGCGTTTTGGTTACATAACCCCACCACCCAACTGACCGAACCATTCGCTCCTTCTCAAGACCCTCCTCGTCGCGATTCCCGAGATTCGGGTCTTGAAGGACTCTCATCCTTGGCAGGTAGGTTGGGTCATCCAGGTGTCGCACATATTTGCCTGTCTAGAAGGTTATTCTCCGAGGCCTATGTGTGACATGAGGAGCTCTCGAGAGTGAGAAAAATAGTCATCACGGCCCTCGAGAACTTCGTGTACAGATAAATCCCCAACTCACACGTAGAGGAGAGAAGCAGTAGGAATCTAACCTTGGCTCTCAATTGTTCGCTCTTCCTCTGTTGAAATAATGAGCCGAGGGCATCACGTCTAGTTTTCCTCATACAGAATCCTTTCTGGAGACTGGGACTTCCACATTGTACACATTTAGTTATTTACAATATAAGCAATTTTCCATTTGGTGATTTCCTTGGCTTTCCCGACTATTCCTCAGAAGTTTTCTGGAAATATCGAAGATAATCGTTAAGCAATTATTGTACTTTAACATTTCTTACATTGAATATTTAGTACATTCGAGTTAGAATCGAGCTTGAGCATTGAATAGTAATATTAAGGAGTTAAGAATGAAGAATTAGCAATTGAGGTTTTAGGAGTTTGTCATTTGGCTCATTTGATTCGGGGGCATTGTAAAATTGCTCAACGTTCAAATCTCAATGCAATCGAATCATTGAACGTCTGAATGGATACACATTCATATATAAAATATCTATAGGAGATTGAAAGAAAGTCAGGATATAAAGAGTGCCCTATTGACTTTGACGTACTTACGACGTGTCACCTTCCCGTGTCTCACCTGCTCAGATCTTCACTCGTACGCAACTCCCGGCTCTCCTGTCTCTTCGCCTCCCAATCTGTCCCTCGACACTCAACAAGTTAGTTCAGACTCTCCGAGACCCTTCATTTTTACCCTTCCCTTAGACAATTCAGTCAACTTAGGATTAGCCATATTTAGTTGGTTTTCAATATAAATCCCAATTTAAGCCCATTCATTCGTCTTTTTCGCAGCTGACGACTCTCGATTAAAATGACGGACAAGACGGAAGAGACTATGAAGTCCGATCAAGGTCTTCCAACCGAAGAGCCTTTTTTCCAATTCCTTGGGTTTGAACTGAGCTTCATGGACGTTTGTCTCCTTGGTCTATTTTTCATTGGAGCTTATTGGTATCTTGTGCATCGGAAAAAGAATAATAACACCGATGGGGCAGCAGCTTTCCAATCCTATACGATTCAGTAAGTTGAACAAACGAACAATATTTGTTCAATTTAATTTCCTTCCTTGGTTTAAATTCTAAGGTTAACAAATAACTTTTTGTGGTTTTTAGACCGACGTCGTTTGCGGGGCGTCCGCAAGAAAACAGCTTTATTTCAAAGATGAAATCATCTGGAAGAAACATGGTTGTGTTCTATGGAAGCCAGACCGGAACGGCTGAGGAGTTTGCCGGTCGCCTGGCCAAAGAAGCTCTTCGTTACGGAATGAAAGGAATGGTGGCTGACCCTGAAGAATGCAGCATGGAGGAATTGGTTCATATGAGCGACATTAAGAACTCCCTGGCCGTTTTCTGCATGGCCACCTACGGAGAAGGAGACCCAACGGACAATGCTCAAGAGTTCTTTGAGTGGCTCAAACAAGGAGAGTGCGATTTGACGGGAGTCAACTTTGCGGTATAACTTCATTCTTATATCTTCTATCGCTTCCAATTTTATCACTAGCAAATAATTAGGATATTTTTTATTAATGTCATTTTCCCCAATTTTAATGAATTATTGTTTTGACTCTTTAATGCTTTGATCTCGAGAGTGCTGTGATTTTCTTGGTAATTCCGCAACCAGAACCTTTCATTGCTATTTATGTAACTCATCTAAACTAAATTGTAAACATTCTTGGGCGGTCTTAATAAGCATCAATGAAATGATATGAATGATCTAAAGATGTACATTAAATTAATTTATTGTATCTATAAACACGTAGTAATGACGCGTAATGACATTTCTGGTGTGATCACACGTAAACAGTAATCTGAAATGTGTACATGCTTGCTGTCAATAGGCATGCATAAATATTTACTCTTGCGTGAATGTTTATTGCATGTTGTATAAAAAGTCTCACAAGCATATCTAAATAAGCCCAATTTCAAGAATGATAATTTAATTGATTTTTTATTATAGGTATTTGCTTTGGGGAATAAAACCTATGAACATTACAATGACATGGGAAAATATGTGGATAAACGAGTGGAAGAACTCGGCGGCGTCCGTGTGTTTGAACTTGGAATGGGAGACGACGATGCGAACATTGAAGAAGATTTTATTACATGGAAGGACCGATTTTGGCCAGCTGTTTGTGAGAAATTCGGAGTTGAAGCGTCTGGAGAAGACGTCTCGATCAGGCAGTACAAACTCATTTCGCACGACGAGACATTGCCACCTGAAAAGATTTATACTGGTGAAGTTGCTCGACTTCACTCTTACAAGAACCAAAGACCTCCATACGATGCCAAAAATCCATTTATGTGCAAGTTGACGGTGAATAGGGAACTTCACAAGAAAGGAGATCGATCCTGCATGCACATTGAGTTGGACATTTCCAATTCCAAGATGCGTTACGATGCCGGTGACCACGTGGCTGTTTATCCAAAGAATGATTCTGCTCTGGTTAATAAAATCGGAGAGCTCCTTGGCGTTGACCTCGACTCCATTTTTACGCTTCTCAACGTAGACGGTATAATTCATACTCGGATTGACAATTTGACCATTTTGACTATTTTAATTATATACCATAATTAATTTGATTTAGAGTCCTAATATTCGTCAGTATTATTATGTATGATTTTCTTAGAGGATTCCAGCAAGAAGCATCCGTTCCCTTGTCCGTGCTCTTACCGGACTGCTCTCTCGTACTATCTGGATATCACTTCCAACCCTAGGACTCACATCTTCAAGGAGTTGGCAGAGTATACGAGCAACGAGGAGGAAAAGGAGCTTTTAAAGCTCCTCGGAGGAAGCACCCCAGAAGGGAAAGAGAAATACAACAAATGGGTAATTTCGGACAATAGGAACATTGTCCATGTTTTGGAAGATCTGCCTTCGTGCAAGCCAGCATTGGATCATTTGTGCGAGCTGATTCCCAAGCTCCAAGCTCGTTACTACTCAATCGCTTCGTCTCCCAAGGTATGAGCTTTTACGCTAAAAGTAAAAAAGCATAATTCCATGCTCATTACATTGGGTCCATCATATAATCTGACCGAGTTTCTTATCCATATTTATTTAATTCTAACTTAAAATCCATTAATTCGTAGGTTCATCCAACAAGTATACACATAACCGGTGCGCTCGTGAAGTACACGACCCCGACGAATCGGCAGAACAAAGGCGTTGCCACCAGCTGGTTGTCTGAAATGGCATCTCACATCCCAACTAATGCCAGTGAAGAGGAAAATAACTATCCTCTTGTTCCAATATTTGTGAGGAAATCTCAATTTAGGTAAAATGTCAAAATCCTTATTATCAACTATGTGCTTAACTATTCTTGTCAATACCCTTTATGATAATTTGAATCATTTGAAATTGAAGTTATTAATATACCATATATATAATTTAAGATCGGGAATAAAAAAAGGGTGTCGGTGAATTAATTGGTATATTTTTCTCAGATTACCCACAAGGCCTCAAACGCCGATCATCATGATTGGTCCAGGAACTGGACTTGCCCCTTTCAGAGGTTTCATTCAAGAGAGATCTTTTCTTAAAGATGAAGGGAAGCCAGTTGGAGAAACCATCTTTTACTTTGGATGTAGGAAGAAGGCCGAGGACTTCATTTATGAAGAAGAGCTTGATGAATTCATGAAAAAAGATGTTTTGAAGGTATTTTCAATGACCTTGTGATAAGGATTGATTTTATGTTGAATTTACATTAAAGCTAGGCGAGGGTTTTTATAATTAATTATATGGAATGTTATAATTTCATAGATGTATGTAGCTTTTTCACGGGACCAAAAGGAAAAAGTCTACGTTCAAAACCTTCTTCTTGACAAGAGCAAAGAAGTTTGGAAATTAATTGGACAGGAAAATGCACATCTTTATGTTTGCGGGTAAGTGATGTTTTCCGCACTTAAATAACTTCAGAGACCCAAATATGCATTTAATATATAACATAAATAATAAGTTTATTCATCACGCTTGTCCTCATGAGCCATGAGGCGTTTAGAAGTAAAATAAGCTATTCGTTACAAGATTTAATAACGACAAAAGTACAAATAATGAAATAGATAATTTACTTTAGTAAATATTTACTAAAACTAATAATGTAAACATAATTTTTAAAAAAGGAAATTTATTAGGATGAACAAATTCTATTCTATAGTAAGAGTATATCAGTAAATTACCAACATTGCTAAATAAAATTAACAATTTGCGGATCGATTGAGGCGACGGAGGAGTAGTTTTAATTTCCGCGTGATATTGATTCACTTTCTCATAATCAGACACGAGAGCTTATCGTTAGATATAATTCCTAACGAATTGACGAAATGCGTATATAACAATATATACTATCATTAAATAACAATTGACCAATTAGATTATCAGTTTGGCTCAATAACAACCAACAATAAAATTTCTCAATAGTAATGTAGGAAGGTGTACAAAGACTATTCACGTCCCATCAAGGGAATGCTAAAAACGATCAATTTTTTATATCATGACTTACCCCATGTTCATTATTTCTTTCTCTTCTAAGCATTTAAATAAAACATTTAAAAAATAATTTAGTAGAACAACATTTAAATCAAGCATTATAAATTGACTATATTGACAATTTGAATCAAATTTTTTTATCATGTGTTTAGTAGAACGTAAACTTGAATCATTCAAGTGTTTTTTTGTAATAAGAGTAACATACATGTAATTAATTAATATCAATTTCTTCTATAGGTATACTTATATAGTACCAACCTTATTTCATCATATTATAAATGTGACTTTTGGCAAATTGGACTTTGCAGTTTACTAAACTTACCTAAAAGTCTACTGCTAATTATATAAGAATAATTATACAGAATATTAAAAATTATATATTATTTACACCCCAATCTATGATGTACTAACATGTAATATATTAATATTAACTCCATTAAAATAATCTTTCAAAGATTACAAATTTATACTAAGGCATAAACAATCTATGTTTTCCTATTTGCTAGAGATGCGAAGAATATGGCTCGAGATGTTCATGATGTGATTGAGAGGATTGTGAGGGAAGAAGGGGGAATGGACGAAACTCAAGCGTCTCAATACGTGAAGCGTATGGAGGCTCAGAAGCGATATTCCGCCGATGTATGGAGTTAAATTCATGTGTCTCTTATTAACCTGATGTGATTTTAAACCTCTTCGTCTCTAAATTTCCCTTTCAATATAATCTTACAGTGCTACTTTTATATACTTATTATAAATCCATATTAAAAAACGAAACACTTGATGTGTGCTCCTTTTACATGAATGTGACCTCCATGATATTATGTAAATATTATAAAGATAGAGCTACATGTATTGTGGAATTTATATTATGAGCCTGTACACATAATCTATCTTCTACTTAAACATTCAAAAATACTCGAACATTCTTTAAATAACGTTTTCAATCATGTTAACAAATATACTAAAGATTCTTATAGTAGAGGCAATATTATAAATAAATTACATATATAAATATAATTAGTGTATACTTATATAATCATTCGAGTCAACTGGTTGATAACTTTATTACATAATTAATACTGGTATTACCCAAACGGAACAATCTATTATATGGGGATCCCTGTCTGGGCCACCAGGTTTTTTCTTATTTACCGATTTGAAAATCTTAATAAAACGGAAGTTTGAACGTGGAAATATTTCAAGAATTTTAGAAAGTTAATAAACAAGTATATAGATATTCAAAATGATCAAGACTTTCATTTACTGCATCTGCAAAAACAAAGTGTCTTCGCTTGAGTGGTTTACATTTAGCTTAATTGTTTCCTCATATAAATACAATTTATATTACTCATTAATGAGCTGAGTTCAAAATTCGGAAAAAAGTTTAACTTTGATTTTTTAGAAATTTAATGGCATATTGACTAACAATGGAAACAACTAAGAAACCCGATTCCCCAGACAAGGAGTCAAATAATAGAAATATATTCCAATCGAAGAACCCAAATATTAACTACTTGAGGTATAAAAATGTAAGGTGTCTAAACGAAAATTTATTAGAAATTTAGCAAAATTGAATCATGAATCGTACAAAAGTATATGCTATTCATAATAAATAACCTTTAAAGTCATGCATAACAACCTTATACATAGCAATTGAGCCTAATAGCGTTTGTTTTTGACTGATAATTTAAACTAAATTTGTTAAGAGAATAATTTAGTAGTAAAAGATAAATTGCTATAACTCAAGCAGACTTGCCTATTGAGGTAGAGCATTAGTTTTACAATTTACAAATGACGACTGTTTGAACATCACATTTAGATTTTCTTCAACGCTATTCGTATATGTAACGTTAATTTTCATTAATCGGAGTTAGCTTAATATTGCATATTACTTAATAGATTTGGGATGAAATGTCCTATTAGAGATAAAAAGAATTTGAATGAATAACAAACCTTTGTCAATTTCAATTAACGTTTTATCATTTAAAACAAAACAGTTCAACAATTTCGTACAAGATATTTTAGTATATAAATATTCCAAGAAGAAATTTTGTCATTGAATCGGTAAATGCCCATAACATTTTAACTATTAACCAGATGCTCTTACTAAATTAATTCTACACTAGACAGTAACTACTATGACAATACATACACACTACTATTTAGGAAAAAGAAGAAACTTGAAAATTTTGCTCCGCTTCGAACAAATCATTCACATTCTCCATAGTCAAACACCATGATTTTCAACAATATCTGTATTTGTCCCTAGCTAATAAGTACAACTAATTCAATTAAATATTTAACTTATACTTAAACGATGAATTTGGAGCGTAGAAAATTGATCTACCTCAATCACTACTATTCTTGATTGGCGCCGAACTCTTGAGTCTCGTCCAGAGTCTGCGGCGGGTCGGTCTCGATCCAGGTCGCATGTCCGCTCTTCACGAGCTCCTCGTTGATCAGCATGAGTTTTGAGGGCTCGCCGTCTCCGCGGTCTCTGGCCTGGTCCGAGCCCATTCGGTAGAGGTGCACCAGCGTCGTGTTGTCCTCTCCGTAGCCGAACACGTGGGCTTGGAGCACTTGGCCCTGAGCGAGAAGATTGAAATAGCTGATGGCGTCTTCGCTCCATCCAGCTTCCGGGTCAATGGGCACCACGTTGGCGAGCCGACACTCCGTCGCTTGGAAAGGAATGGTCACGAAGTCCACGCGGATTTGTCTCAATGAGTCGATAGGGACGGTGACGTAGCCGCCGACGTCGACGAGCCTCGCAATCACTTCGTCCTGCTCCTCCAATACCGCTACGACTTCCGCACGGAACCACTCGTTCTCCCTCAACCGCGTGACGCAAATGACTCCGGCTGGAACAAACAACCAAGGTTGGAAAGGTCAAGGGTCAGGGGTCACTCACTATTAAACGGGCGCGAGAGCTGCGGAGCCACCGTCGGCTGCTCGTAGAGGGTCTTCAGGGCCTGGTGCATGCGGCCTAGGGCCGGAAACGTTGGGTGCGTGGGCTGCTGCATGAAGATGTTGTCGAGCGTCTGTGCATTGCTCACGGTCACGTCGTTGATCACGCCGTCGATGAGTCCCAACTGGCCAAGGATAAAATGAGAACAGCCCGCCGACCCACCGCACTTACTTTGTTGTTGGAAGGCAGAAATGAGATGGGGGAGGACGGGGGGCTCGGCTTGATGTGGTTGACCTGCTCGAGGCTCATGCAGGGGAACTTCTTGAGCGGGAATCGGTCGCGGATCATCCGGATCGCCTCCTCGATCTCGGAACAAAGGCCTAGAACAAAGTCTCAGCATCTCCGACCTCACCAGGGAAACCTACCTTCTACGGCACAGATTTTCAGTGACGTGCTCGTGTGGTGTCTCTTGACGATAATGTTGGCCCCGGTCGTCATCTTGATCTTGTTCACGAAAGATCCATACCTCCCGATGAGTCGCCCCACGATCGACTGGTTGATCTCGAACTCGTAAATCATCGCATGTCCCGGCATCACCGACCCAAGGGACTTTGAGTAAGACGTGAATGAGTTGCAGTTCCAAGTCCCGACGAGCGAGTCGCCATCGTGGACGCTGTTGGCTGGCGTGATCGTGTCCGAGCTCCCCTTCCCGCTGTCGCTCGAGCATCCTTCGCTCTGGCTATCCGAGTACACTGGGCCATCGGCAACAAGATGTAACTCCTCTCCTTCTCCGTAAGGCTCGATTGGATGGATCGCGGAGATCTTCAAAATCTCCATATAGCCAGTCAGTGTCACCGCAGTGATGAGTTCTAAAAACATTCCTGGCTATGAAATGATCCGGAGACTTTATATAAAATAATGCCCCAAACTAAGATAAGAACTCGAGAACCAGTAAGCTCATTATCTTTCACTCTCTCCGTCCAACCAACGCGGACAGTTAATCTTTTCAAGTCACAGACATGCTTAAAGTAGGCTCATACTTTAAAACAAGTAAAACATTAAGTCGCCTTTTTAAACTTAAAAGTGAAATACTTGAAAGCAGACAGGATTAAATCAAAATGTCAACAGTTCCCCATGTGCCGACCATACACATCCAAACAAACCAAATAGAACATTGTGAGTTCAATAGAGCAATAAATACTAAATCGTGAATAGCTTAAGTGAAAGTCAAGGATTTCACAAAGGCAATCATAAAACCCCGTACATGAATAACAAATGGACAAAGACATTTCCATTGAAAAACTTCAAAATTAATGAGCAATGGAGTAATACACCTATTTACATAATACATATATAGAATAAAATACTCATTTGACCATTTTCTCTAGGTATTTCTCTGGACAATGTGTAATCGAGATAATTGACGGGATTCTGAAAAGAAACAAATGCTCCATTGGTTGAAGGAAAGTGAGGAGAGAAAAGAAAGTTAAATGGAGATAAATGGTCGTCCCGGCTTATCTCTCGCCGCCTCTCATGTCCTCGTCCATGAAATGCGCATTAAATAAAAACTCACCACAAGGCTCGTCTACATTCTATAAAAATACACACGCACTGAATCCCAATACTCCATTTGAATTTCACTCCAAGTAATTCTCATTTGATATAGATAATATGGTTTTGCAAAAGCTAAATGAACCACACCAGACAACCAAGTTTCCTCGCTAATTCTGAAGCTAACTAGTTTAATGGAAATGGGCGAAAAGCATGGAAGCATCCAAGGGGCCAACATGTGATAGAATATTCAAATGTTTTTCTCAAGTTGAGTATTCAAATGAGAAGAAAAGATTTTAAAAATGACCGTGATTGCGGAAACGATTCTTTATGCGAGATGAATATCTTTCTCGCCCATGGCTTCTCAATGCTTCAATATCCATACGTTTTGACAAAACGAATAAAAAAAACGCGAAACTGTATGGCGAAAAGCTTCAAAATACATTAATACATAAACTGACGCTTACACAACATATCGGGATACATACATGCACAAATATACGCTTGCCTTCATTAAAATATTCAATTGATACATGACAAAAAGGAAAACCTAATGATCCAAAACTACTTTTTATGTAGAATTTAAAATAGTATCAAGTCTGGAAGGTTGTTAATATTTGGCTAACTGGTTTTTGGTTTCAATCTTCCTTGTCTTGACTCTTGCGGAACCAAAAGCCCATGTGCACACACGAAGAGTGGGGAAATTACTTACTTTGTCTACTTGTAAAGAAAAGTTAGCGAGAATTTGAATCAATTCCTGCAACGGCTAGCAGTTAATCCACTACTTGAAGCAACACGCAGCCGGCCTTTGCACAAGGTGCGAATATCTCGAATAGAATATCTATCTCTTTGGAGTAAACATATTAAATATTACTAGCAATATATATATAGTAACTGTTACCGTGCTAAACATATCATACAATATAATTATTAAACCCTGCATTTATTTTACATATTTTAATATTTAGTATCATGTAAACACCTACAGTAGCCTAGTATCTTGTTTCACACACAAAAGAAATATTTGCAGATTTACTTGGATAGCATTATAGCGAATTATTTGCAAATCCACCGTTTGTTTCTCCCATTAAATTGCGATCGAAGGTGCTTCACTCTCTATCCTCTCAGAACTTTCAATGCGTATTAGGGTTTCATCGAGTTTTTCATATTGGTCCGACTGACCCTAGCATAAAATAGGACGAGTTTGAATGATAAGAAATTGAAAGGCTTCACTAACGCTTTATGCTATCGAATATCTATGCTGACCTAAACAAAGATTCAGTTTGCTGGATACTGTTTTTACGTAAGCGAATGAGCCAACTCCATAATATGTAACACTTCCGGAGTCAATGAGATGAAGGATGATTATTGTATGAAGGAACTATGAGAGAATTGAAATGAATATTAGGTCAAATGCTTTAAATTACTCAGGAATTCGTGTTAATTGCACCTTTAGTAAACCATATTTAATTGCGTAGTGACTAACTACTCTCTATTGCTTTTTAAAGCATAATTTCAAATCAACATACACTAAATATTGTTAACTAGCGAGAAGTTGAAATTCGAATAAAAAATGTAAAGAAGTATGAATCTACATGTTTCTAGCTATTTACATACCAGCAAGAAAATATGATTAGACCTGGGAAAATGACATATTGTATAATAAATCAAGTTATAGAAAAAGAGAAGAAAGGTACTTACTACGAGTTTAATTAAATAAAGAAACGAGGATGAAAGATGTAAAGAAGAATGGGCAAAAAAATGACTTAGGCAATTCAATGTACAGGTACGCATGCAGCTTACCATGGTACTGGGGTGGATATACTTGGTCGAAATAATAGGACGAATACTCGAGGTACGGAGTGACCAAATTGTTCAAAGCATTAAGCGTCATTGTTAAGCTTAAAGTCTCTTTTTGTTAGTCTTTAAGCAGAATTAAGGCAAAACCTGTGACAAAGGCAAAAATGATCAAATCACATATGGAGGCATGTAGAGAATTCCAAGGATGAGCATATGGAGTTCATTCAGTCGCCTCGTCCTCATGGGACTCCCGAGTTAAAGAGGCAATTCCTGGGTTGATCCAGGCCAAGGGTCCTGTGAATCGCGAGGAAACCGAGGTGGCTCAGGGCCCGAGAACCACCAGGCCCGCCCGGTACTTCCGCCACATGGGAGCGAGGAAAGCATGGTCGGCTCGACTCGGCTTCAGCTTATCGACCACGAGCGGATTAAAGTTAAATACCTTATAATGTGAGAAGATCCTTGGGTGTAGGACTACGTGGTTAGGTGAAAGTGGATGTCGAGCACTGCTTGCCTTGATGGCACGGGCGGGTTGGTTGTCCTGACTCTTTGAAGACCGCGAGCGTTGAGGATCATCACACACGTTGTTGGAAGAAGGTAGACTGGCCGGCCGGGTTCCGAGCTCCACACACACAGTTCTCAATCTCCTCCTTCGACAGCCATACTTTCACGTCGAACCAACCAAGGCGCCCAACATTTACACTTTCAAACTTTAGCCAAATTCCTCATTGTCTCGCGTTTCCCAAGGAATGGCCTCTCTTCTACAGGGCAAGAAGATTGACCAGATTCAGTGTGAGCCCAGTGTGAGTGAGTGTGATGTTTCAATCAGAGTTGCTTATACTCACATAATAACGTTCTATGTAGAATTATAACTAAAACAAGAATTATACTGATTGATTTCTAAGGTTGAATAAAGTTGCCAATGAATTATATATAATTATGTAAAAAACGCAAATGAACAATAATTTTTTCATCTTTCTGTTTCACTTTAATGGTTAATAATAAGAAAGAAAACCAAGTTCTTGTTTGATTCATATAAGATAAAACTGATATGAAACTTAATGGAAAATTGAAATGATTTTTAATAAATGTATCTTGAAAGAAAATGAAATCTATACAATTTGGGCCAAAAATACATTTTTAGTAAAAACCCATGTCTTTATAAAACCTTTCGTGTTCCTTATAGAATGACCATGATCCATGAATATGAAAAGCATACCTACTCACTTAATCTTATTTAATTCCATTATTGTAAAATGGAAAAGCAGCTAGTAAAAGTGTAGAAGTATAAATGTGAATGCGATTGAAGAAAAGCTTTAAATGAAACGACCAATATTTTTACATACTCAATAAAGTCACAGTTGAACAATTTTATTGAATTATATTCACGATAATCAGTAATTATTAAAAGTAAATGTAAATAGGTTTAGACAATTAGGTTGGAAGTTGAAAGATAAAAGCAATTTTGAATGATATGGTTTACCTATATGATATACATCTGAAGAATCATATAAAAATAACTCGAATAAACTATATTTAGTAGAAAATTTTGTATATAATATACGTATATAAAATAATATTGTATTTAACTATTAATAAATTACAAAATTAGTTTATAGATGTCTGACAATAAGTATTAACATATCAATTACTGTTTTTGACAAAAACCTTTTCCTTCCAATAACTTATATATTGACTTAGACTTTAAGAGATAAAATCAATCTAGACAAAGTTGGGATAGAATTTACATTCACTTAAAACTTTGATCCAGATACAATAAAATCAATAAAAGTTAGATTGCAAACCCATTGACTAAAAATGAATGTAAAAGTATGAATACCTATAATTTATAGTAGGCTATCAATTATTGTATTCGAATCACTGAGATTTGACTTTCAAATCATTTTGATGCACTTTAATGTATTGGGAATTTTTTCTTGCTCTCATGATTTGTACAACCAAGAAATAAATTCCAAAACTAGAGTAATGGACAAATGAAAAAATGGCAAATAGAGCTTGGTAGAGATGAGGAAGATTCGCAGGAGGACTCTTGTATTCCAAGCAATACACCAGGAGAATGTAACAGGAAATTGAGACCGTGAAAAGCAATCTAGAATTAAAACGTTGATTAATCTGATGGCATTATCATTTGAACAGGATGATTATCAGATTTAATATAAATTTAACATACAATAAGTAGCCTTTGACCCGACGGAAAGCGTTGACAAAATAAGCCGCGAGCACGAAGATCGTTGTAGGAAGAAGAATTGACCATTTGGCGTTCTCTTGATGAAATAACGGGTAGAGTGACATTGAGGCAGCCGTAATGAACCAGCATGTTTCAAAAGGATACCACTGGAAAATTAAGACAGCCGAGAGAACAGGAAGCATTATGGATTTTTCATGGACATGGTAAGAGAAGAGGAAAAAGAACAAAGAAGTATTGAAGAGGCAGAGCATGAAGGATTTGTGGGATTTATTTTTTCTCTGGAAGAAAAATCCAAACATTAATTGACGTATCTTTAAATGCAAATTATTATTAAATGAAAGAACCAATGACATTTTTTGAATCGTTGAGTTGTATTAATAAAGAAAAAATTGTATGAACTTACATCGGTTATTATCTCATACAAGAGACAAACCATCGTAGGAATTGTGGAAATAAATAGTGTTGCTGCACATAGTTTGGCCATTTTAGAAGGGTCGAATCGTTTGATGTTGGCAATTCGGTCAAAAACATACCAGAATGTCCCAACCTTATCTTCGTAGACGCCCCTCTTGAGGGGAAATACTCTTTCAAGAACAACAAAGGGTTCGTGAAGAAATGGAAGCCATATTACTCCCAATATCAAAAGTATAGTGCAGCCGATTGTCGTCGCTCTCTTAAGATTCATTTCGCGAAAAAGGACAGTTCCGATCATTCCAATAAAAAAAGGAAGTGAATGATACAAAGACATTTGTTTGTGATTGATAGCCATTGTGAAAAAGATTCCAGTCAGGGACATCTCATTCATCAGATATGACATCACAGCAAAGACAGTTAGACCGAGTGAGACGCAATTGTATTGGAAGTGCCCATAATCGATCACAAAAAGCGGTGGGGCCAACAATGAAATCAGAACTATATTACACAAAATTAAATAAGTAAACGTTATTCATAAAATTATTAATGCTGCCTCAAATTTAGAGAGTAATAGATAATGTTAAATCAATAAAATATTGACTTGTTTAAATTTAGAATACATACATATTCGGTCTCTCACCTCTAATCCAACTAGGTAAATTCTTCTTATGAAAGTAAAAGGAGTGGAATAAAATGAGCGATAAAATTAGAAGGTCCGAATTAAAAACGGACAATCTCATGAGAAGTTTAAGAGATTGGCTTTCGTATCCACGGCTGAGGTAGAGTTGAACAGATTCAGGAATTATGAACTTGATTGTGCTCCCAATCATATAACTATGGTAGGCAGAGAGAGGAGGATAGTCAAGGCCCCAATATTCGAGATCATTCTTTGTCCCGTTCTTGTACCAGTCTCTGCAAAGTCAGCAAATGCTTCATTATAATTTAAATAATTAAAATAATTAAATAATCATGGAAAATCTTAAATTTTGAAATCTAAGTTTAGGTTTTAAGTAGGAATGGTTCGAGTTCGAGTACTCGATTCGACTGGAGCGAAATTTCATTTCTTCGCATAACCACTAATAATTATGCCAAAAAACAGTTAAAGTTTTACCTTTTTATAGTTTTACTACATGATTCGAGAGTTAAAATTTTTTTAAAAAATAGAGAAACTTTGATAAGATATGAAATAACTGCATCCAAGTAAGTGTTTTTAATGAAAATTTCCAAAAATTTTCGAAACATTTTCAAAATGATAACCTTTCGAAAGAATTTTCAATGAACGACACTCCAAAATATGTCAAAGGTACCTAATATTTTATCAGATTTGACATTATGATGTATAATATAGGCATTCGAACGAGTATTTGAGTATTTGGTCGAGTAACTCGACTCAAATGGTCTACTCAACTACTCGAACTCGACTCGAATTCGCAATTTACTACTCGAACCGTCCCTAGTTTCAAGGTAATTAATATTTAACAAATTAACTAAAAGAGTATTTCTTTTGTCAGTGGTTCATTATTTATACTTCATTGGAAGATTTAATGTGATTTCCATCCAATGCCTTTGAGCTTCGAAGTCTCCGAATTTTGGAGATAAACCTTCTCCGGAATATTTGCTAACAGAAATTGACCATCGAATAATCCAAGTGAAGATCAGCACGAGGGCAATGTTAAGCCTTTTATTGGTCAAGGGGTTCATTTTCTTGATTATCATGGGTTGACACTGCTACTCCTTATCTGTTAAGAAAATTATTCATCTCAACCTCAAAAAGATGTTTAGATTTTAAAAGTTGAAAATAAATTTTATGAATAATATATTTGTATTTAACGTTTAATTTCATGCAAATCCACTTATACAATACTCACCGAAATAAACCTAAAATAGTTTTAGGCGTTTTATCTTTTTAAGTCGAAGGAAATTGTCCAAGCCGGACAATTTTCTTAAATTCCCAAGTAGTGCCAGTCTGCTTTTTTTTTAGGTATTTCTGCAATTTCTGCCACTATGTAGAGTGTGAGATATTTCATGATCTAATGAAACCGCGAAATACGCCACTGATTGACTTTTGCCGCTTTACCAACAAGTGAAATTGTTTCATTTTTAAGTTTTTAACTAATTGGCTCTATTTTTAATGGAGCAAAACGAAGAGACTGACGAGGACGAGCTCGGTTACTCAACCGACTCGAGATCGATTGGATCTGTAGATGGAATTTTGGACAGCGACGTTGACGATCAATCCAACGATGTCTCATCTGGAGAAACTGGCGATGAACTTCCCATTGGCATTGAGGAACTTCTGAGCGATAGCAATGACGAAGAAGAAGGCGACGAGGAAGAACCCGATGGAGAGCTCGTGGAAGACTCGGACGGTGAAGAAGCCGAAGTTAAAATCGAATCGGACAATACTGATGATGGGGATGAAGCTGGAATTGTGTCTGACAGTGAAGAGACGTCAGTGGAGAAGAATGACGAGAAAACGAGCTTCGAAGACCAAGCCCCAATCAGCAACAAGAGAGTCTATTTGCAAGTTGGAGGCAAAAGACATCGAACTTCGTCAGAAGCATATCCCTCAGAGGCTCAGGCAAGCAATGTCGAAGAAGATGAAGACGAAACAGATTTTGAACACGAAGATGAAGGAGCAGAAGCTGCGGTCGAAGACGCTCAAGAATCAACCGTCGAAGACATGATTTCCTTAATTGGAGAATCCATGTCTTCTAATCAAGTTGTCATGGGTTGGAATTGGAAACCCGTGAGGGCTGCGGCCGCTGCAGCTTTAGAAGAAATAAGTTCGGGAAAAACGCAAAGTCAGCTTCACGAACTTCGTAAGCGAGTTTATCTTCTCAAACCAAATGTTCCGAGAGGCAAAAGTCGACGAAGTCAAATGTTCAAACCAAAGCCCAGCAACAAAGTTCGGGTAAATCTACTAATTATACATCGAAATACTTACAGTTAAATATTTTTTTAATTTACTGTCTTTATTTATAAATTCGATTTTTATACAATATAAATAAAACCTTTCAATTTTTCATTTAGATAAACAAAGGATCTACTAGTATGACTGGATTAGAAGTTGTTCACTGGGCCCATGTAAATGGCACTAGAATCGAAAGAGGAGACATTTGTGGTCATCGAGTGGTCGATTTGGAACAAAAGCACGCTGATATCTATTTCTGCCAAGCTAAGGAGTTTTACCGAATAGATTCTGTCACTTATTGCCAAGTGCAATGGCTAATTCCGAAAGAACAGTATCGTCCTTGGAACCATCTTTCAACTTTTAGATGGGAATATTTTGAAAGTAAGCAATTAAACGTGCTATTATTTTAATATTTATCAGTATTTCGTAAAGCAATGTTTTCATTTTGAGAAATTAAAATTATTATAATAAAACTCATTTTATTTAGGGCCTAATGATCCGAATGATAAAGAAACAGTTATTCCAGTAAGCTGTCTTATATGGGTTGCCCCATGCTACGACGGATATTATGAAAGTGCTATAAAAAAAGAATTTCCTGGATTTGTTCCCCTTCCAAGCACCAACAGCATTCCAGCTCCCGACGAGGAGTCTCACAATCAGATAAATGATCAAAAATGAAGTTATTGCTTAAGTCGAAAAGGAAGAGAATCTCGGTAAAGAATCAAATATGATAGATTGATCACAATTATAGAATTTATAAAATCTATTTATTTATTAACCCAACTAACGAAAGTTTGTAACTTAAAAATAAATTTTTCAAAAACGATAGTTATGCCATATGTTAAGTCATGTCTACATGTATGTA
Organism: Neelides sp. FZ-2019; assembly: GCA_009869795.1. Lineage (NCBI taxonomy): Eukaryota > Metazoa > Arthropoda > Collembola > Neelipleona > Neelidae > Neelides > Neelides sp. FZ-2019. Next base: position 32,374 of record VJMY01000251.1, read on the forward strand.
TATCTTTATGTTTTTTATTAGGTAAAATTGACTTATCTTGCTAATATATTTTGTCAAAACCATCGACGCTATTCTCACTAATAGTCGGATGTATGTAATTCTGTTTAATAAATACTTACGTTTACAGAAAGTTCTAATGGAACGTTTATTTTATTTTATCACATTATATTTTGTATTGTTACTTATTACAAACAAAGAGGTAATAAATACTGTAGAATCCTTTTATAATGAATCTGAAGGGATTGACGAATTTCGTTCACTATAACCGGAGATTCATTATAGTCGAAGTTCTTATATAGAAGAAGTTGTATAGGACTTTACTAGTTTTGGGACAAAATTTTCGGTTCATTAAAACAGGAGTAAATGCATCACGTTCACTATAACCGGATTCATTATAAAAGGATTATACTGTATATAGTTTCCCGACATAGACAAAGTGAACATATTGACTCTTAAAATTAAAATACCTCAAGTTAGTATATTTAATTATGAAATAGATACGAGTTTATAGGTGGATAAAAGGTATAAATTCTTAATTACTATTTAATTTATATTCTTATTTGATATGTTGAAGTCAACTTGAGGCTTGTTCTCTCCCCACAAAGGACTTTTCATAACTTTAGCTCTGAAAATCGGGCGAGTTTGATTAAGCCTTTCAATTTGAATACGAACTGAAGGTATTTGAAGCCAATAAAATCCCAATGCAGGCTTAAATGTGTTCTCGCATCTTCGATTTCCATTGTAGACTGCAACAGCGTGATTGACGAGCACAATGCTAAGTCCGTAACGAGAGGCCAATAATTGCAAATAATCTCCAAACTTCTTTTGAGATTCATTCCATCCTATTAAAATGTAATTGAGGTTGAAGTCAAGCAAAACTCATTATATTCTAGCCTAATGATAATTTATAAACTATATAATATTATGTTAGTAATATTTAATATTATAGTTTTATGCACACAATTAATAGTTTTCAAATATAAGAATTCTCTACATTCAAGTTGAGAGGAATATTTTACCATTAGGGCCTTTTTTGTCTAACAATGCGTAGAATGCCATTGGAAGTGAATCAATGACAATGAGGCTGAGCTTTTCACAAAATTTTGATTGACCATAGGAAATTTCTTTTTCGATATATTCTAATACATTAATCAATTCATTGAGATGCCCTTCTTTCACTATTCGAATTTTGGAAAGCAACTGAAACGATTAAAAAATTAATTTATAAATTGAGCAAATGAACAGGGACTTTTGTCCAAGAATCTGCTCAAGATATGTGTATATCGCTCATTGAATGGGAGAATTATATTTTTATTGGCCTATAAGAAATTATAAGCTTACATTTTTGCTATTAGCTATTTCGACAAGTTTGGATAGTCTCAATTCATTTTTTAAATCGAAATAAAGGACCGAAGCTGAATGCACATGGGCGAACTGAGCTGTAATGAAATGACAAAGGGTCGTTTTCCCAGTTCCTGATTGACCATAAAACTCCAAAATGTCCCCTCTTCGTATTCCCCCTTTTAAAATGTAATCAAATCTGTAATTAAAAAAATGGTAAAATATATTTATTAAAATACTATGATCATAGGTAATAAACATGGGACGATTACTTCCTAATTCCAGTAGACATAAATGGAGTCGGTGGTGATAAATGTTTAACTTCTTTTCGAATCCGAACTGGGGCTAAATAGTCTTTAAACTCGTCTCTTGTCACTTCGTATTCCTATTTAAAAATTAACAGATAAGTATTAGTAATTCCTTAAATACTTCATCTCATCTAAATGAATAAACATGATCATCTTTTAATGTATATTTTTATTGGTTTACTAATATAACAGGAGTTATGAATGTTTAAATCTAATTTACAGTTAATTATAAATTCATTACTTACGTATCTAGTGAGTCCAGTGAGACGGACAATGTTCTCCCAAGGTGAAGCAAGATAGTCTTTAAGGGTATAAATTCCATTGAAGTAGAGTATTTCAATGATTTCATCTGGTAATGAAACCGTAGTTAAAGTTGAAATTTCTTCTAAATCAGACATCTTCACAAACTCTCTGAGATTCTTCCATTCTTGCTATAACAATAAGTTTGATCTGAAATTCATACCTATAAGATAAGATCTTATCATATAATCATTTATTGTTTTAGTATGATGGTTAATTGAACAAATGAGCAACAAAAAGGGTTCAAAAGGACCAACTATAAAAATTGATCAGCCATAGTTAAATAAGATATATAATATTCGTTTAATAGATCTTTTACAGCTATTAAATGTTTTGTAGATTAATAGAAATTTTTATAATGATACTATAATTACTATTAAACTATTATAGACAAGGAAGATTAAAATACTTATAAAGTCTTTAAGTTTTTGTTAATTGTTATAAAATTCTTTAAGCACGAGCTTAGCGGGATGATTTTCAAAGTTAAGTACAACATGCGCATGAAAGAATTGAAGCCCATGTGGATTCAAATCTCTTTCGATTCGTAAATTCATAAGTAGCTGGGGATTGTGGGAATTCTCATCTGTCGACCACGACGACTTGGCCTTTGTTGCAGAAGCCAAAGCTACAAGTGTTTCATACGTCCGATTTTGGACTCTTTTTAATTAAGTACGTCGGCTCTTTTTTATTTCAACTTTACATATTGTATAAGCAATTTAAAAATTTTATATGTAGCTAGCAGAATGAAATATGATTTACCGGCTGGTGGCATTACTAGAAGCCCAGTCAGTACTCGTTTTTTTTAATTTTTGCTGAGAGTAAACACGACGATAATTACATTTAATTAGATTTATTCCAATTAACACATTGTTTTCATTTTGTTAATGCCAATTATCTTAATTTGAATTTCCAGATTTTTTAATTATGAAATTCTAACAAAGTGAATTTAAGGAGTAAAAATCATGATGCTAAAAACGCGAATTAAAGATATGGAGGTAATGAAAAAACACATTTATGGCCAATTTATCACCCTTGATTCATTTTTACATTATAACTCGAATGCAATTAGTAATAATAAATTCTTTAGATACAAATTTTCCTTAAATACGAATCATTTATTATTTAGCTGATGGATCCTATCAAGGAGTTCATGCCAATATTTATCAAAATGAAATTACTTCGTCCGATGGATTATCAGGATAAAGGAACCGTCATCGAAAATTTCATGGATACGCTCAAAGACAAAAGTAAGGAAGTAAACTTTTAATTTAAAAACAATTTAATATCATATGTGGTCAATTAGATATAGCTCAAAGTCTGGCAAATTAAGCATAAACTTTCATATATAAATGATAGGTAATACCTAACAATCTTTCAGGTTTTTTTTAAACATTTACAATTAGTTATGTAGCAAGATTCGGACTTCTTGTTAGTAAAAGGACAAACTTAATTTTCTTGTCGCTTCACCTCATCACATCTATTACTTTTATAAAGATTTTTGGCCTCAATTGGTTTTTACATTCACCCCAACCTAACTTCTAACATTTATATACGTACCTGAACCTATACACAATGTCAAAGAATTTATATTAAGCGACTTGTTTTACCTGCTCATTGAAATATTTTTCAGGATCTTTCCCGAGTTCGAAAATTTAATTTAAATGTATACTTAACAAAATGTGTGGAATGTTTCTTTTTTCAGCTAAAGAAAGTGATGATATTGTGAAGAGATATGCCGATGCCATTATTTACCAGAACGCTAATGGAAAAGGAAAGGGCAACCGAATTTTCAATTTGAGCATCGTTCTCTATTTGATCAAAAACATGGAGACTTTTAGTTCAGTCTTCACTTCAAGACTTATGAGCTTAATGAAAGATGAAGCGAAACGAACTCAAACGTAAATGACATTTTAAAATATTTCTATATTTATTCAATATTTAACATTGTTTTATCTATCTAACTTGTAGATAACAAACATAAAGGATTATTCTATTTAATTCATTTTCCTTTGAACAGGAGATCCAAATTGAAATTACTAAAAGAGATTGTGAAATGGATAAGTTTGATTGGAATGTCTTTATCTAAAGACAACAAGCTAACATCCAGTTATAGCCATCTCTACGCATTGACCATAAACATGTTTGATCATCCCAAATTCGAACATTTCATTCACAGGCACGTGAAGAAGTTTGTGAATCACCTCTATAGAGAAGAACTTTATGATCAATACATGCAAATTCTGATTGATATTAATGATCTGGGCAATTTGCTCCCCATTTCCTACATTTTGTACCACGGATGCTCTTTTGAAAAGCTTGGGGTTTTCTTTGGGAAAAAAGAACCGGAGTTGAAAATTTATATCAACACTTTCATTGTGAATCTTCTCATGTCCAAGAAACCGATTCCTAAGGCGAAGCTCCAAAAGTTCAAAGAATTCTTCATTAAAAGCTCATTGGAGTACTTGGCATTTAAAGATCAAATTTTTCCAGCGGCCAAAAAGGCCCTACTTCGTTCGCCAGAAGTCTCCTTAAGAGTAAATTCATTATCAATATTTTCAACTATTAAGTTTGTTTTAACACTTATTTTTTGACTTTCGAACTCTAATTCTTTTTAATTGAAATGGTTTAAAGAATATTTTTGTTCTACAGATATTTGCTTATATCGTTCCAGAAGTGAACGTTGCAACAAGTGAACATCTCACAGAAATTGCAACTCTTTTTGCCAATAACCTCATTTCTCAAGATGAAGGAATCAGAAATGATGCTAAAGACGCCTTAGTCAACCTTGCAAACTTTGTAGGATTTAAATTAATAAATTATATTACTACTACAATTATAAAGTATTTTTAAGATTTATAATCATGACATTGATATTTATATTGATTAATCAAATGATTTTTTAATTTCAGTTACCGTCAATTTTATTGACATTTGCCGACTATTTTTTTGAGCTTTATGGTGGAAAGAATGGAAAGCTCACCATACCCCAAACAAAAATTAATATTTTTGAAGTAAGTTAATTAAATTGCTTATCGATCGATTTATTATAAGCTTTTCATTTTCAAAATTAAATAATATTAAATACCATGTATATTAATTATATTACTTTTTATGTAGACATTGATAGAAATTGGAAAGACACTTAAATCCTTTCAAGGCGACCTTGAAAACATTAGCCTTGTTATCATAAAGAAGTGCATGAGCTTAGTTGAATCAGAAAGTAAGTTAGAAAACAACGCTAAACTATATTTATAATTTAATAAAACCTTAAATAAAATAAAATCTTAAACTCTTATCCAAAAATGGCCTCATTTTTACTATTGACTTGAATCTGAACTTATTTCAATCAACATTAATTTTTAATTTTAACTTTCTCTTTATGCAGTTCAAGAGTCTGTGGTTGTTTCGATGTTTGGAACAGTTAGTTCTTGGGCCAGTTTTTTGCAAACCATTGGTAATGACTTTACGGATTATATCAGCAAAGGACTGAAAAACCCCAAGCAAGAAGCTCGTGTCGCCTTCTTAGAAACGCTCGTGAAAATGTGCAAATATATCAAATTTCAAGAGCTCAAAGGAATTGATACTGAAATAATGACAGCGTTTGAAAAAGCTGAAAAACAACTCCCTAATGTAAAGATTAATGTAGCTATCTATTATATGGTTGAGCTTTGTTAATTTATATTTTTGTTGATATATATATGCATTTCAAGTTATATGTGCATTTGTTAATATTTAAAATTTTTTCTTAATCCCAGAGTTTTGTTGAAACAACTCTCCTATCTTACATGGTTTTCCTCTTGAAGGAGAAATGCAAGTTTTACCCATCAATTGTGCCGCACGAAATTGCCACGAAAGTTCTCAACAGTTCTGATTTGAAAGTCATCGATACCCTGACTCCTCTCCTGACGAAATCTATTGCACTTACTATGATCTATTTTATTGGCCATTTTGACAATTCACCAAACCCTGAAGATTTCGTTCGAGTTCTGACTTGCGTATTACTTCACAGGAACAAAGAGGTTCATTGAATAAACTTACCAACCATTCTTCATTATTCATGTTTTGAAAAATATTTAATTTTTATTATTGCTCTGTGTAGTCGAGAGACAATATGACCCTTTTTATGAGCGTATGGATGACAAAATTGCCTAGGAAAACTAAGATCACTGCAATGAAGTATATGTCTAGAGCTATGGCTCGTCACTACCTTCAACACTATTCAGAGGTAAAAGATTTTAAAGAGTTTTAAGAAAAAAGGCACAAACATCCTTCAAGTGTCATAAATTGTAAATATGAATTTAAAAACATTGTGTTTGAATTGAAACAGAATGAAGAACTTCGGAAAGAAACTTTACGAGTGGAAATGTCCAAATTGATGGAGAATGTTTTGTGCTCTGAACCCGAGGACGACACTAATGTTAGGACTCAGCTCTGTGGAGCCATCATTGAACCGTGTCTCCTCATTAGCGATATTTATTGGAGGAGCCAATGCGCCTTTTTGAACAATGAGCCATCGGATGTCGTGACGAAACTTAGGGACGACTTCATCAATTACATTCAAAACTTTGTGGAAGAGAGTGGGGTGATTGAGGAGAAGGTCATTCTTTCTCTTTGCCATTCACACGAGTTTTTCTATCATCGTTTAATGGAGAAAGCCAAAAGGTTTTTTTCTACCTAAATAATATGATATATTTATTATCACATTTAATATACATTTCATTCATTCTTCCATTTGTTGCATTTCAAATAATACTAACTATGAGAGTAAGTTAATAATGAGATTTTTTTTAACTCCAGTGTTTACAATGATAAGAAAATGCGAAGTGTGACTCCTCAGGAATACTTTGTTTATTCGACGCCTGAAGGGCAGCTTGCGGATACGTCTGTGTTGGATACGTAAGTTTCTTGTCTCTCAAATTCACTTGAATTTGAACAAAAATTCTTTCACATTTCTTTACAAATGATGGATTTGCATTCATTTGAGTCTTTATTACTACAGCGGCGAGGGCGATGCTTCAAAGAATCTTAAACGTGAGAGCAAAGTGTACACTTACAAAGAACAACTGGAAGAAATCCAATTGAGGAAAGAGTTGGAAGAGAAAAAGAAGAGGGACGGGAAGATCGTACCCATGACTCCCAAACAGAAGGAAGCAATGAAAACTCAACTTGAAAAAGAAGCAATCATAAGGAAGGAAATTGACCAAGTTAGTGTATTACCTAAGAAAATGTTTCCATGTCTTTTTGCTCATTTAATTTTTTTAAATTAATATTATTTTAAATTTTAGATTGTGAAGTTGAATGAGTTGTGGAGCCGCTTGGTTCTTATTGGATTCAATTCTGGCACGAGTCATTTTGGCATTGAGATTTGTGGAAGCTACACTCAGTTCATCATCTCAAAGTTCGGATGTTGTGTTGCTGCTAAGCCCGCAGTCGATTTGTTCAATAAAATCGCTGACAAATATTTTACATTTAGCTATGAATTGGGTAAATATCAAAAGTTTGAAAATCAATGTTTAATTAATTATTGATTAGAATAATTCAAACATTTTATTTTTTGTTTGAAATGAAAGCTAATTAATATTTGTTGCAGTTCAACGGTTCAAATGCCTCACTTACAGGATGTTCAAGCCTCAATGCGAAGTAGATTACGGAAATGTCAATGAAAGTATGGAAGTGACCATTGAGAATTTCTTAACTCAAGTTAGAACGGTGAGTATAAAAATTCATAATTTTCATTTGTATTAATTCTTTTGGTTATCGTCTAAAATCTGAGTTTCTTAACTCGTATGACTTTTTCATGAATAGGAGCAAAGTAAGAATTTGGCAAATTATGCGAGTTTCGGCGTAATGTTTCATCTCTTGAAAACCATTGGTTATAAATATAACAAAACTTCGATCCTTGACCACATCATGAACATAATTGACAAGTACATAAGAAGTCGGAGAACTCCTCTCGACGAGTTCGATTTCCTTGATACAATTTACTTTCCACGCGATGGAATGGCCGCACTCCTCTTTCACATTATTGGTAAGACATTGACCAAGACGCTTGATTTATTTTTTGAAAAGGCTTGAAAAGTTAATTTGTATTTAACAGGCAAAACCGACGGGCGTTATCAACACTTTGGGATGAGCGTTGTTCATGAGTTTTCCAAAGCATCTTTTAATCCCAAGCTTCAATGTACGATTTCCACAGAGGATGAAGTCGCAATCTACTCCAATGCCATGGAAAACACTCAACCATTAATTAGAAAATGCGGACTTGAGGTATTACAATTTAAAATTATAGTATTCTCGTTTAGGCCTTTTGACTACAGTAAATCATTGAGTGTTGAATCATTAAGTGTAAATCATTCATCAAGAATGAATAATTTTTTGAATTAATTTGAAAACTTTTGAATTTTCCTTTTAGTGCATCACTTTTGCTCTCAAAGCCATAAAGAATTTCAAGCCCGCGTCCATTAAAAGAGCCAAGATGAACATCTTCAGAGAACGATTTGATTCGAATGAAGAAATTTCTAAATTGGCTAAAGAACTTTGGCCAAATGTTAGCGATATATATAATTTTGATGACATTCTTCTTGCAAGTAAAAACTTTACTCTCATTACTCTTATGTTAACTTCTTGCAATGTGTTTTTCAAACACAATGTGTTTTTGTTCATTTTCAATCACATATTATATTTCTCAACTAGACTTGGATAGTCAAGACTCGGATGTTCGAACTACGAGCTCCAAGGCTCTGGCTGAGATTATCAGGAATTCGGTAGAAAAAGAATATTTGCTTGATAAATATACGAAGATTTATCAAATGCAATATGTGAATTGCCTTGAAATGACCGAACCCATACTTGACTCATTTGGACGTGTTGTCCAAGAAGGCGTTGACCGGTGGGAAGCTCGACATGGAATTGCCATGGCCTTCAAAGAGACGATTCCTTTGTTTGATTCAAAATTGGTAATAAAAAACCCATGTATTTATTTGTCCCATTCTTCCATGTATTTTTAAAATTCAACAGGATCCTTATATTACATTTATGCAACTTTTCTATAAAAAACACTATTTTTCTTTTTTACCAAAGGCATCTGAGACTCTTGATTGGATGTTGGCGACGAGCTTAGGAGACAAAAGGAAAGAAGTGAACAGCATGATGCTTGAAGCCTGTATGGTCCTTATTAATAAGCATGGGAAAGGTATGAACAAAAAACAATTTATTTATTTCCTCCTTCTAATTGCGATAATTAACTGGTCAATTTGATACATAGCTAATATGGGCGATTTCCTGGCCTCAATTGAGATTGCGTTGGAGCAGGCGGCGAAAAATGTAAATGATGATCAAGTTCGACAAGCTTGTGTGGTTCTCATGGGTTCATTAGCTCAGCACATGGACCTAAATGATGAAAGAGTCCGAACGATCTTTTGGACTCTCATTGAAACGCTTTCTGTTCCTTCTGAAGTGGTAATTACTCGAAACAAAGACCTTTAATCATAATATCAAATGTCAAAATTATTTTTTGAAAACCCCTTTGCCAATCAATCATTAGTGTATCATTAAATTCCTAGGTTCAACAAAGTGTTGCTTTCTGTCTCATCCCTATTGCTCCTTCTGTATGGGACGAGGGAGAAAAAATTTTTAATCATTTTTATCAAATTATGAAAACTGTTGAGAGTTATGGACTGAGGTAATTTTTAAACAATGTTTTCATTCGATATCATTAAACAATTTTAGCAAATTTCACATCTTGTAAATTACGTAAGGCATATTCATGATTTCTAACCAATGAAGTTCGTTGAATCTCAATGATTATTCTAGACGCGGTGCTTGTTTCGGGCTAGCCGCCATGGTCAAAGGATTTGGAATCCTGTCCCTTAAAAAGTTTGAAGTTATGAATTTCTTGGCCACTGGAATGCAAGATAAGAAAAACAATCGATACAGAGAGAGTAATCTTTCACATCAATCATTACATTAACTTAAATTACTAAAATATAATTCAACGAATGGATTTTAATTATCCAGGCTCCTTAATGGCACTTGAACTCATGTGTGAACATCTTGGAAGACTTTTTGAACCCTACGTCGTGAACGTGTTGCCTTATTTGCTCAATTGTCTAGGAGATCCAAATCAGTAATTTTTTGTTTTGAGAATTCATATGCCCAAAGGTCTACTAGTGCTCATGGAATAAATCTTGTTAGATACGTGCGTGAGGCAACAAATGCTGCAGCCAAATGCTTAATGAGTCGTCTATCTTCTCACGGCGTCAAGCTTGTTCTTCCATCTTTGCTCTCGGCTCTCGATGAAGATTCCTGGAGAACGAAGTGCGGGTCAATAGATTTGCTTGGCAGTATGGCTTACTGCGCACCTAAGCAATTGTCAGGATGCCTTCCTATGATTGTTCCAAGACTCATTGAGGTATATTTTCCCATTCTCTGGGATTTTATAAATATATGACGGATGCTGTTGTATTAATTGAATCGTTAATCGAAATATCTTACTTATTAATTGTCAAAAGGTCATTGGGGATTCTCATGTTCGAGTCCAAGATTCTGCGGCAAAGGCTCTTGGACAGATTGGGTCTGTCATTAAAAATCCTGAAATTCAATCAGTTGTTCCTGTCTTGTTAGAGGTAAAATTATAGAAATTGACAATTGGAACTTGACAATTAAAATGAGTATTTACACTCGTCTGTTCAAGTTAGCATATATATTTTAAATAAACCTGGATATTTTTAAGGCCCTTCAAGACCCTGCAAAAAAGACCACACCTTGCCTTCATGCCTTGCTTCAAACAGAATTCGTCCATTTCGTGGACTCGCCCTCGTTAGCACTAATCATGCCAGTCGTCCAGCGAGCCTTTCAAGATCGTGCTACTGAAAACAGAAAAATGGCCTCGCAGATCATCGGGAACATGTATTCCTTGGCTGATCAATCGGATCTTGTTCCTTACATGGATAACGTTATGCCTGGACTTCAAACCTCTCTGTTGGATCCAGTGCCAGAGGTTAAGCTTATTTCATTCAATTACATTGTTATGTGGTTAATCAGAATTATGGCTTAATCAATAAGGTAATTTGTTTTTTAGGTGAGAGGTGTTGCAGCTAAGGCCCTTGGGGCAATGGGCAAGAGCCTGGGAGACAAAAGCTACGACGAACTTCTGCCTTGGCTGATGAAGACTCTCATTTCTGAAACGAGTGCTGTGGACCGATCAGGAGCTGCGCAAGGATTAGCTGAAGTCATCGGTGGGCTTGGAGAAGCCAAACTTCATAAATTCATGCCAGGTTGGAAGCATTTAATTAATTTTTAAGAAACAATAAGTTTTGGTAAACTCGCAGAAAATCTTCATTTATTTTTATTGTTTGACTTTAATTGCTTGACATTTGATTTTATTATTTTTATTGTTTGTTAAAGTGAGTTTAATTTCAAATTGAATTTTTAGAAATTATCCGGAAGGCCAATTCTGATGATTTGGTACCTCATGTTCGAGATGGGTACATGATGATGCTTATTTATATGCCAACTGTGTTTGAGAAAGCGTTTGTTCCGTACATTGGCGAAATCATCACTCCCATTCTCAAGGCCCTTGCTGATGAAAATGAGTTTGTGAGAGATACGGCATTGAGAGCTGGGCAACGACTGGTTAATGGATTTGCCGAATCCGCCGTGTCGCTCCTTCTCCCCGAGCTCGAGAAAGGAATCTTCTCTGAGAATTGGAGAATCAGATTTTCATCCATTCAACTTTTAGGAGATTTAATGTACAAAATTTCTGGTGTTTCCGGTAAAATGAGCACTGAGTCTTCCAGTGACGACGACAACTTTGGAACTGAGCAGTCACAAAAGGCATGATTTTAATAATCTCTCACAATTAGATGCAGATTTTCATGAGTTTTCTCATTGTAGGCCATTATTGATACTCTTGGAACTGAACGAAGAAACCGGGTTCTTTCTGGGTTGTACATGGTGCGATCCGACGTTGCTTTGATGGTTCGCCAAGCTGCACTTCATGTTTGGAAGGTCGTTGTGGCCAACACGCCAAAGACCCTGAGGGAAATCCTTCCCATGCTCTTTTCCTTGTTACTTGGATGTCTTGCGAGCAACTCTCACGATAAAAGACAAGTGGCAGCAAGGTAATTCAATAGAGAGCATTTAATGCTTGAAATAAATTAAAGTTTTATTTAAACAAGGATATATTGCATTTTGGTTTGTTCTTAGAACGCTTGGTGATTTGGTGAGAAAATTGGGAGAGAAAATTCTTCCTGAGATTTTGCCGATTTTAGAAAAAGGTCTTGAGTCTCAACGAGATGACCAACGGCAAGGTGTTTGCATTGGTTTATCCGAAATCATGGCCTCAACAAGTAGAGAAATGGTCTTGGCCTTTGTTGAAAACCTGGTTCCAACTTTGAGGTAAAAATCGAGCTTTCATTAATTATTATCAATTTAACTGGTAGGGTCAAATCATGAAAATTTTACTCCTCCATGCATTTGTTCATGGTTTTTAAATACACGGTGACAGTATATTTATTTAATGTTGGAACGATTGGTGTACAGGAGAGCATTATGTGACCCTGCTAAGAAAGTAAGGGAAGCTGCTGCACAAACATTCGGAAGCCTTCACAACACAGTCGGATCTCGAGCAGTTGATGAAATTCTTCCTTACATTATGAAAAAACTCGTAAGTGGCTCAAAGATTCTGATGAACAATGATGGTTTCATGAATAGTGACGACCATGGTTTTGATCCTTGTAGGATGACCCATTGGAAGGCGCGTATGCATTGGACGGCCTTGGACAAATTTTAAAAGTGAAGTCCAAAGGCGTGATGCCCTACTTGGTACCCCAACTGACCAGCACTCCAGTGAATACAAAAGCATTGTCCGTCCTCGCCTCCGTAGCTGCTGAGGCTCTGAGTAAACACTTGGGCCGAGTCATCCCTGCACTCATTCAAGTCATTGCTCAACCTGGAGATGAAAATATTCAAAACGTAAAATTTAATATTGGTTTTAAATAGAAAGTCATAGTTTATAGTTACATATAGATACAATACTACGACTCTTTAAGGACATTAATGAGATTTGTACAATTTATGTAATAAATGCTGAAATGATAATTATCTTTATTATTTATTATTTGGCAATATAGTAATAGGGACAGGAAATAGGTAATTATAAATTCTCAATATTTTCCTTTATAGATACATACTGATTGCGACATCGTAGTTTTGTCCGTGCTGGAAGAAAGTGGGGTTCGAATTCTGGTGGACGAGCTCTTGAAGAAACGAAATGACGATGACGAAAAGAAGGCGGCAGTGAGGCTCCTGTCTGTTTTCTGCGTTCACACCAAGGCAGATTTGTCTAATCTGGTCCCTCAACTCATTCGTGGTCTCATTCTCCTCTTTTTGGAAACCGACGACCAACTTTTGAACCAAGCTTCTGATGCTCTCGCAGCCGTCATTAAAGTAATCAACTAGTCTGCTCAGAATTCAAGACCCTTCAACTTGATGGATTCCATTAAGCGTTACATTTTATGTATTTGTATTTAGACTCTCACTCCAGCCGAAATGCTAATTAAACTCGAAGATGTGAGACAAGCTGTGAGGTTTGCTCAAAGTGACTTGAAGGGAAAGCCAATTTTGCCAGGGATTTGCATTTCCAAGGTATAAACACATTCATTCTAACGTTTCCATTTGACCAGAGCACATTGTTCTAGATAATAATGTTCATTCTTTTAGGGTATCAAGCCGATGCTTCCCATATTCCGTGAAGCCTTACTCAATGGGTTGGCGGAAAGCAAAGAGCAAGCTGCACTTGGACTGGGGGAATTAATTAATCTGAGCAATCCTGAAGCGTTGAAGCCATCTGTCATTCACATCGTTGGTCCTCTTATTCGTATTCTTGGAGACAGATACACTAGCAGTCTTAAAATGGCTGTTTTGGACACACTTACTATTATGCTTTTCAAAGTAAATTGCTAAATTTTGTCAAGATTATAATACTTTGTGTGATTTTAGGATTTGAGTATTTCTTTAAGAATGCATTTTATTTGAAGGAAATGCGAAATTATTATTTTTTGATTCTAGGTTGGCCAACAAATGAGAGGATTCTTGCCTCAACTTCAGACTACTTTCTACAGAGCATTGCAAGATCCACATCGAGGTGTAAGACTGAGGGGAGCTCATGGTCTCGCAAAACTTGTTGAAATTCACGCCAAACCCGATGGGATTTTTATGGACGTTGTAGCCTCCATAAAGTCGAGCGAAGATACTCAAATAAGGTCATTATACTAATTTAGTCATTTCTATCTAATTTCACCTTTTTTCTTGAACGCTCCACGTTCGACAAATGCTATGGTAAATATTATATGCATTATAACTAACTATACTATGTATATGTTTAATATTATTATTAAGGGATACAATTATTTATTCACTTCGATGCCTTACTGTGAGTGCCGGAGAGAAAATTGAAGAGCAAATTCGACGAAACATCATTGTTTTTATTACTTCAGTCATCAATGCAGGTTAGTGTCAAATGAGTCAAATCCAATAAGCCATAATGCCCAACTGAATGGGTAGTTCACAATTGAAAATATTATTTATTCAATTGTCTCTGCTTACTTAGTTACGAATGAAGATTCTACGAGAACTTTAGCAGGAGGAAATCTTGGAGCAATGTTCATGCACATGAGCTCCTATGAAATTGATACGAATTTGGCATATATTCTCACTGGTATATTTATTCTATTCATAATTTTCATTCTACATGTCAAAGTATGTACGTGCATTAATGTATAAATGCCTTATAGATGAATCTGAATATGCGTTACGCCTTGCAAAAACCAGTGCCTTAGCCGTCGCTCTCAAAGAAGCTCCACAAAACCTTATGAACGATGAGAAAAAAATGATTAAGATTCAAAAAACAATCATCAGCTTGTTGGCTTCGGAAAAGGTTTATACTCTTTAAACAATAAACAAACAAATAGCGTATTTAAATGCTAAATTACACCTATGAAACTTATGTCAATTCTTATGTTAAGCCTCAACTTGTCGCGAATGGAATTCGAGCCACAGCATCAATTTTCCTCCACTCAATTCGTAGCAATTTGCCTTTACCTCAAGCCATTTTGGTCCCATTTTCAAAGGTAACTTTCTTCTCTTAATTAAATTATACAAAAATTCATTTTCATAACCTTGATTTCTATTTCTATTCACAAGTAAATATTTTCACTATTTATCTATTACCTATGTATGTATAAATGGCAATAGCACCTTTTAACTTAAACTTTTTTGGAATTCTAGTCAATTAATAACAGTTGCAACGAAGTGAAGGCGCTCTTCGGACAAGTTTGCGAAGTGATAAGTCGAAGGATTTACCCAGCACTCATTCCTAAAGAACTTTTGAAATATCTCATTCCGTCCTTGGTGAATGGAACGAAGGAGAAGAACTCTGTGGTTCGAGCTTCTTGTGAAATTGCTCTTATTTCCATACTTCATTTACGAGATAAAAATGAGTCACTCGAGGTAAGTCCAAAAAGAAAAGAAAAGAAAGTTGGAATTCAAATAACAATCTTAAATTTTAACCAGAAATGTCTTTCCTTCCTGGAATCCGGTGCTCAAGAGTCTTTGACGGATGTCATCAGCAAAGTGTTGCGAAAGCTCTCAAGTCAAGTAGAGGGAAAAGAGCCAGAGACAGACGACACGATTTTGTCTTAATTCTCTATCTAAATATTTAATAAAAGATTAACAAGTGTTTATCTCTTATACATTGTTTACAATTTGCCGAGAACAATTCTCATTTGGAAATGTATGACATGGCTTTCTTAATATAAATTAAGGATTGCTAAAATTAACGAGGTGATTGAATAAATAGCCTACATACACAGAATTGTTATATCCTACTAGAGATGGGGTGTATAGTGGATTTGAGTTATTCGTCGAATAGCGATTAGCTGAAAGTTCAAACGAATCGAATTCGAACTATCCGTCGAATAATTCGGCTTATACTCTCATATGTGACTTGCCTAAATGAATAGAGACCACTCAAAATATAATATAAAGGATTTGTTACAATGTAATTTTCAAATGTTCTTATTCTATACAATATCTAACAGTAGCTAATTAACAGCCATCACAAAATGTTGACTAGGCTAAATAGGCTAAATTGAAAAAAATCTATAATATATAGTGTAAATTTATTGAATAATCTCATATCTAGTGTCTGCCTATACCTGTGATTTATTTTTTAACCGGCGAACTATTCGTCGAAAATTTGCGAATAGTGAAAATCATTCGAATCGAACTATCGTACGTAATTCAAATAATATTCGGCTTCGGCCCATCTCTATTTCCTACCTATGATAAGCGAGGGTAAAAGACCAAAACGGAGCCAAGAGCCAGCTCAACAAGGTAAAGTTGGGTGCGTCCGAGGGAAAGCCATACACGAGGTTTGTATATTATATCATTATATGGTATTTCTCACGTTTCTTGTAAGAATTGAGCCGGGGCTCAAGTGAGAGGCTGAAGGCAATGCTCTACGCACTCACAGTCAGTGAAATGAGAGATTTTGCTCACCTCCGAAGGATCCTTTCCTTCATCATTTCCTTCATCATTTGGAGGAGATGGTGAAGAGAGAAGGTCTCCAACCTACTCAAGTTTGAAACTGAAAGTTGAAATCCCCCATTTTTCCAAAGCGCTTAAACATATTTTATCACTTTGGGAAAAGGCGGGAATTCAACTTCCAGCCCTCAAACTTGAGTACTCACTTTTTATTGTCTACATGGAGCTTGAAAGCCTCATTTGACTAATTGTCTATGGATGTCGATGGGCCCTTAGAAGATCATTAAACCGGTATGGGATTCTCGCTGGACATTCAGGCCCTTCATGTCTTAATTAAGGGCCGAAGTTTCATCCATCATGTGGAAGAACTAGGCTCAATTGGGAAATGACCACATAAAAATGAGTTTAACTTGTTAGAATTGGATTAACGAGGGTTTGAGTTAATAATGTATAACAAATATGAGTTAGATTGGCCGACGTCAAAGTTCCATCTAGCCCACATAGGCCATATTATCGATCAAGAGCCGAGCAGAGGAGGAGGAACTTCCGAGGAAGACAAAGAGGAACGAGTGTAGTGCCATCTGGCGGCTCACGGCCTCACCCAGAATGAACATTCCCAGAGGGTGAGGATATATGTATAATTTATGTACTCTGGGTGGAGGACGGCTATATGGATATGAGTGGAGGAGGCGAGGGAAGTAGAGGCATAGCCGAAGGACTCAACGACTCGACCAATGTGTGCTATGCTAGGGGAGTATAGGAGGGGGTAACGAGATTCCCGGCTTGGAGTGTGTGTGGAACTTGGCGAAAATAATGCAATGATGGGTTTGAGGATTTTTCCAATAATTTACTCATCAGATCTTGTGTTTAATATTAAAAAATGAGGATACATCTATTGTCACTTATTTAGTTCTCGTGGTGTGATGAGGTATGATCTTCGGTAGTTGGGGAAAAAGGAACGCGTCGTTTGTGAATAATACATGGTCACATATTAGATGTATTGCTTTAATGGTCCGTTAAGCCCTCTTGTAAAATACGAGAGAGGAAATGAGCCATAATTACATCCAAGACTTCTAACTTTTGATGAGCCCTCGAATTGAAATATTAGGACAAAATAGTGTGACTCGTGCATAATTTGAAAAGAGAGGATTTAAATGAAAAATGAAACTCGGCCCTGAGCCATTTATTTTCTCCGGTGGAAAAGAGTTCTAGAAAAACAGATACGAAGGAGGCCTCGACACACACCTCTCCTTCCACTACAGGTGAGAGAGGAGTTTGGAGAAGAATTTTTCACAAAGGAATACACTTATCTGTATCTTATGCTCATAATTAATATTAATTAATTTCCAGAAACACAATCAGTTTAAAAAAAAACAATTTCTCAAAAATGAAAATACTCGAACTTAGTACTATTACCTTAGTACTAATGTAACATAGAATATAATTGTGTGTAGTACAAATATTAATAAAACCATAAAAGGAAAATGAAAGACGTCCTAGAGGTTGTTACGCGTCGTCTTCGTCCTCATCCCCTTCACCTTCGCCCTCCCCTTCTCCCTCGTCGTCTTCTTCTTCTGGAAGAGAAAATGGGTTTGGTGAGAGGGAGAAACCGGGAGCGTGGCGGTGCGGCTTACCTTCTCCTTCAGGGATATCTTCTTCCTCCTCCTCCTCCTCGCCCTCGACGTCCTCCTCGTCGTCCTCGACCTCGTCGTCGTCGCCGTTCTCCTCCCTCTTGGCCTTTTTCACCTCGTCGCCCTTCTCCTGGAAAGGGAAGGAGGTTAGCGAGCGTGGGGGATTGCGGGAGGGGAGCCAGGGAGTCTCCTCCGGGATGCTTATGAAAGGGGTTGATGGGAGCCGGGAGCTTCCATGGCTGTCTCGTTTCGCCCCATGTCCTTCCGGCGTCGCTCGTTGCCTTCGAGAGCCTTCTCCCTACCCCTCATGGGGCGGGCATCGTTCACCGCCAAGCCTTCCTCGCCAGGGACAAGGACCCGAAGGACCCGAAATGACCCGGAATGACTTATGCCGAAGAGGGATGCGGGGGGGGTTTGGGGCTAAGAGGCCGGCGACCGGCGTCGAAAGAAACCACTCACCTCAGCCGCTCGTTTCGTCCCCTTCACCTCCGCCTTCGCGTCTCCCGCCTTGTCGTTGTCGTTGACCTTGTCGACGGCCACTTCGGACTTGTCGTTGTTCGAACTCATTTCGATGGGCTTCGGGTGGTGGGATTTGGTATGGACGTTGGCTGTGATGGGCTTGAGAGGATAGACTGAACGCGTCGGATCCGAGATGTGGACTGCCGAGAGACCGCGAAGAGAAAGAGCCGCTCGCTTGGCTTTCCTTTCAAAGCGGCTGTGGTGGCGCGGCGGAGAGGGGCCTCTGCTCATTGGCTCCCGTCATCCTGACCCTCCACCCGCCCGCCCGCCTCGGCGCCCCGATGCTACACGCCGAATGACCCCTGCAGGCCCCATGCCGACTCCCGCCCCCCGCCCGCCCCGCCGCGACCCGTCCGAGGTCATGGAGCCCGACGAATCCAGGGGTTTGAGAGTTCTGGGCTGGAGGAGCGGAGTCCTCTGGGTTTGAGAGGCTCTGCGCACTCCCTCCAAGGCGCCACCTCGTGCACTCTCAATCAGACGGACAACGTGGAACATCTGCCGGCTCCGAAATGGTAAGTCCGCTCCGCCCGCCAACCCGCCTCATTCCCCGCCTGTAGGTCAACATCCCGAAGCAGCGGAAGACCTTCTGCAAGAAGTGCAAGCACCACAAGCTCCACAAGGTCACCCAGTACAAGAAGTCAAAGGAGAGGACGGCCTCGCAAGGCAGACGGAGGTACGACCGTAAGCAGCAGGGCTATGGTGGCCAGACCAAACCCATCTTCAGAAAGAAGGTTCGTCCTCGTCCCGACTCTCCCACCCCTCACCCGACTCACCATCCTCATAATCCTTTTTTTAATTCAGGCTAAGACTACTAAGAAAATCGTCTTGAGAATGGAGTGCACGGAGTGCAAGTACAGGAAGCAAATTCCCCTCAAGAGATGCAAACATTTCGAGCTGGGAGGAGACAAGAAAAGAAAGGTAAATTCATTCAAATTTTGACCTTTCGACCCTCCCCATCCTCATTTCATATATGCAAAAATGGCGTGAATTTCATGGGCGTGCTCGCTCGGTGGTCAAACTGACTGACTTAAGTATGAAAATGTGGCTCACGGATTCCATTTTGAATTTCAGGGCCAGATGATCCAGTTTTAAGTTACGTGGTTCCGGCTCCTTTTCTAATGCTGAGAAAAAATAAACAGCGCGTATTGTAATACGAATATTATTTTTTTATTTCATTTATTTCGCTCTTGCTCGAGGTCGTGTGAGGTACATTGGTCTTGGCTGAAGCTAGTTTGAATTCGAGGATCGAGAGTTGCGTTTCAATCTTCCTCAGCTTGTGATGGAGGACTTCGAGTCGTTCTTCACATTTTCGACTAAATTCGTTCAGGAATCCAACGCTCGTCGTTAGGAAATGGTTCAGGAATGCGACTAGTCTCCGATGATTCATTGGCTCAACCTTTCAACAAAACATTACCTCATTTATGGCATCTTTTTATACTCATTGCATCAAATCCTAGTCTGATTCATCGTGCCCAACGAAAGACTACATAGTCTAATAGGGAATAGACAACTGAAAAGGTAGGTATGGCCTGAATTTAAAATATTTTAATGTGATTCTATGTAATTGGGTCACCTTAGTATTTATGTTCTTGTAATAAAAATTAATTATTTATGAATTTTAATGCCAAGCATAAAACAAGAAATGATAATATTTGAAATGCCATGAATTTACAAAATAGGAATTCATAGTCAGTTAACCTTTGGGATACAATTAATAAAGAAGAGCGTTGGGAACAATTCTTTTACTTGTTACAATTTCAATCGTTTGTACTTTAATAAAGGATGAATTAAAATTTGAAAAAACATTAAGATAATCTGAAAAGTAAACTTTAATTTGTAACCCAGTTAATATTTCCATTAATTTATATCTCTGATCATGAGTGGGTATAATCCCCGATGCCAATTAAAAACCTGATTTAAAATCAAGTGAAATATTTTAAAAACAGAATTGTAAGATTGTGAGAAAATACTCAACAGTGTTTAAATTTTTAAATTGTGAGTTTGTAATTACAATTTATTCATTGTTTATTGATTAAATATTAATCTCATTACGATCAATTCCCATTTAACGCTATCTGCAGCTACTAACAAGAAATGACTAATTAAAATAAATATTGTGTTGATCAGTTAATTATTGACTTACATAATTAATATCAATACCAGCTACTGCGACTGAAACGGTATCAACTTCCTCCATGATAAAATATATTATTTAGAAAATTTTGACAAAAAATGAAGTAATTTTTCCATTGAAAAGTGGAAATTCTAATTTAGAATTAAATTTAAATGAAATAGACAAGAATGATTGGTTCCCATTCGCGCTCTTGATGATTCAAAGTTCACGTGGCTCATGAAAGGAAGAATATGTAATTGTTAACATATATATAATCTAACATACTTTATGGTTAAACATATATGTTTTAAATATAGAGATTTGACGACGGTGATCGAGTGGTATTAATCTTGAGTGCGTGTGTATGAGAAACAAATATAGATGACACAATTAGCTATTTTGAAGCTAGTAGTCATCCCACGACGAAATCAATCATCTTAACCACAAAAATAGGTAATTGATAAACAAAGACCTTAATTGGGATCAATTTCACTCTTTTCATCTGGTAGTAATTGTATATTTGCACAAAAACAACTATCAATTTGTCACCATCACATTATCACTTCATTACGTTATGTATATAAAATGCTGATTCATTATAATTGTCGCCAAAAGGTTCGTAATGACTATGGTAACATGAATAATCTAATAACCTTTGACTATAAACTCTTTTGATTGGTTTGGTTCACTTCCTAGCCAATTGCAGAAATCATCCCAGAGAACATCATATAATTTCGTTTCTGGTGATTAGTCGAGCCGCTTTTGATTCTCCTTTCTGCTCCTTTTCACATTCTCTCTTGATTTTCACCTCTCATTTTCCAAGTTGACCTCATCCTGTGGTAAATCATAATTAATTATTAATATTAATTACCTTCTCATTAAGTATTCATTTGTCAACTCATTATTACATCTAGTAGGCAACCAATTGACATTGTGTGCATTATCATTTGTGACGTATGAACGAGTAATTGATTTATTATTCCATTTGTTCGATTTCTCATTTTTTAGGACGTGAAATTAATTAGCTTTATTGTTAGTTCTGTTATTGAGCAGCACAATTTAAGGCTTTATGTTTAATAATTAATACACATATCAATAATAGGCGTGATAGTTGATTTTCATCTCATTTTCCATTCATACATATGTACTTGCATATATGTATCTGTAGCCTGATACATTTGTTGTTGCCATAAGAATGGCAAAAGAAATGTTCATAGAAACAAATTCTACCTTTTTACTTTGACTTTCACTCTGACTTTTCCTTGAGGTACAGTGTCTTCTGCAAATTTTCATTCTTCTTTACCAGAAACATTAGAAATTATTCAAAAGATATTAAATTACTAATGAGGATGTAGCAAGTTATAATTTAATTTATTGACTTTTAATTAATAGCCACCCAGGAATTTTTTCCTTGGATCTCGTTTAGGTAGTACCATTGGTTTCATTTCACAGATAGAAGAAAATTAGTTGCTAAAGACTCATTTACTTTTCCTAGACTCACGACTTTTATTTGCGACGAGGGCGAGGAGGGTACGGACTAAAGATGGACGAAGACTGGGAAGAAAACTATAATGACTACGAGCGGTGTATCATCCGGATTAAGGGCATGACCTGTGCGGCATGTGTTGCAGCGATCGAGAAAAATGCTAAGAAAATCGATGGTTCGAACTTTCCTTTATTCTTTCATTACAACGCATTAGTTTACTCAAATTGTATTTACAATTGATCTTGAGAATTTATTTTTATGCATTCGCAGGCGTTCAGAGCATAGCAGTCGCGTTGATTGCCGCAAAGGCAGAGGTCATGTTTGATCCCTCGAAGGTGTTCCCCAACCAGATCGCATCTGCTATCACTGAACTTGGTTTTGACGCTGTCGTTCAGGAAGACCAGAAAGCTGTCGAGGGGGAAGTTAACATCCGGGTAATGCCTTATTAAATATTTTAAGGAATGTAATCATTAAAAATTTAATACAAGATTGAAAAATAATCAAATGGAATGATCAGATCGTGGGAATGACATGCTCGGCTTGCGTCAACTCCATTGAAACAACTATTGGGAGTATGAAGGGAATGGCCGGTACGTCAGTTTCTTTATCGCTTCAAATGGGCAAATTCATTTACAACCATGATCTAACTGGACCAAGGGACATCATCGAGGCTATTGAGGTCATTATATCTAAAACCTATCTTTTGTACCTATATTTTATATGAAACGAAGTTAAAGTTTAATAAATTTCTCAAACCTTTACATCTATTATTTAGGAGATGGGGTTCGAGGCCTCTTTAATGACCACGCGGGATTCTAGCCATCTTGATCACAGCGATGAAACGAACAAGTGGCGAAACTCTTTCCTCGTATCTCTCATCTTCGGTGTTCCTAGCATGATCGTCATGATGTATTTTATGCTCGGCGGAGGTCACGGGAGTCATGGCCATGGTCCTCCGACGTGTGAATTCCCCCTGTGTATCATTGATGGACTTTCTCTGGAAAATATGCTGCTCTTCTTTCTTTCCACTCCTGTTCAGGTTTATAACCATTATTTCTCTTTTTAATTATTCTTGTAATTGAACTTATTATTTTCTAAATACTGGAGATTGCTATTTGAATAAATTTAAATTTGAAGTTCATTTTTTTACTTTAAATTAGTTCGTGGCAGGTAGACATTTCTACGTAGCTGCGTGGAAGGCTCTGAAGCATGGATCATCAAACATGGACGTTCTCATTATGTTGACCACGAGTATTTCGTATTCCTATTCGGTGATTATTCTGTTAGCATTTATGTTCATGCGACAGAATCCAAGCCCTATGACTTTCTTTGACACGCCCCCAATGCTCCTTCTCTTCATCTCTGGAGGACGTTGGCTGGAGCACAAGGCCAAGGCAATTCATATTTAATTTACTTTCATTTAGAGATTTCCTTATTTCACTTATCTTCCTGTACAATGTACTTCTCAGTTGATCGAATTAGCTAATTGTTTTTCATTCACAGGGAAAAACATCTGAAGCTTTGGCCAAGCTGATGTCTCTTCAAGCCACTGACGCAGTGCTCATAAAAGTTGACAAAGACTTTAAGATTCTTTCTGAAAGGAATATTTCTGTTGATCTAGTACAAAGAGGAGATGTGCTGAAAGTATATATGACATATTCATTTATAATTTAATTAATTACTCCAAGTTGACTTTAATAGAGTTACAATGTAAATGTAACATTTACTCATGAATTAATTCCTATTTGATATGAAGGTGAAACCTGGGACCAAAGTTCCTGTTGACGGGAAAGTGATCTTTGGGGACTCCATGTGCGACGAATCTCTCATTACCGGTGAATCTATGCCAGTCGTGAAGAAAATTGGTAAATACACTTATAACTAATGATTTTAATGATTTTAAATAATTAATTACGATTTTACAAGTTAACTTTTTAAAAGAGTTTTAATCAAAAGTTTTCATTAATGTCTGTCATTATAGAGATTAACATTCAATCTTTGATTTCAGGATCTCTAGTGATTGGCGGATCTGTGAATCTTCATGGGATGTTATTGATGAAAGCGACGCAAGTTGGGGATGACACCACACTGGCTCAAATCGTGAAGCTCGTCGAAGAAGCACAAACTTCCAAGGCTCCGATTCAAAAGCTGGCTGACAAGATCGCTGGATATTTTGTTCCTATGGTTGTTGGGGTGTCGGTCTTAACTCTTATTGGCTGGATCATCGTTGGTTACTCTTATAATCATGCGCTTGACATCAAGGTTAATGCAATTTTTAATAAGAGTTATTTCTTTTATAAATTAATTTTGTAACTTTTAATTTTTTATTAGCCTGAGCATGAGAATCTTTTCTAGCTTTTTTTATTTACTTTTTTTCAGGACCACGAAGCTGATCAGTTCAACGATCATGAGATAGTCTTCCAGCACGCATTCAGATACGCTCTTACCGTCCTCGCCATTGCGTGTCCTTGTTCTCTTGGACTGGCTACGCCAACTGCCATCATGGTTGGAACCGGTGTTGGAGCGCTGAATGGGATTTTGATTAAGGGAGCCGAACCATTAGAGAATGCACATAAAGTAAGTTTTTTTTCACTCGCTTGGCAATTCATGTGAAATAATTCAAAATAAATAGTAAAAGATCTTAATTAAATAATTGTAAAAAATCATAAAAATTTTCCAAATTTCTTTAAGGTAAACTATGTGGTTTTTGACAAGACTGGGACAATTACTCTTGGACGTCCAACTCTCTCTCGAATTCATATTTACTTTCGCGACTTTTCAGTTAAGCGACTCTTTGCAATTATCGGAATTGCAGAAGGCAACAGTGAACATCCTTTAGCTCATGGTAAGAAGTGAAATTATTAATTAATTTGGTATATTCTGATGGTTTTAATATAAATATAGTAGTGTCTAGTGTAATAAATGTCTATAATATATCTGTCTATTAAATTCGTGATTCATTTATTTTACATTTTTAGCAATTGTTAAGTTCGCACAAGAGCAATTTCATGGGCGATTGGTTGGATGCTCCGATGGATTTCAAATCGTCCCTGGCTGTGGGCTAAAAGTCTTTGTTTCACTCGTGAATGGTATTGTCTACGAGCATGAATCACAGAGATTCTCTGGTCGACCTGGAGATACGGCCACTTGGGGAAATCAATCAGAGTAACTGAACAATGCTTTTTGGCTATAAAGCTTTTGAATCTACATTTTCATTTTTAAATGTTTTTTACCTAGTTGTTATTTACCATAAGATAATAATGATATAATTTCTCGTAGGAAGGAAATACTCATTCAGGGGGTACGTGTGAGTTATGACGATAAGCAGAATTTCTTTTCTCAAGACCTTGCCGCAAATCCTTCCATCTTCCCTATTAACACGAGAAATCTCGATGACGGATACCAGGTGTTTATTAATGTCCAATACAATGTTTCCATCCTTATTGCAGATGAAAGACTTTTGACCATTTACGATTCATAGGTTTTGATTGGGAATCGCGAGTGGATGCGACGAAATGGAATCCATATCACCAAGACAATTGAAAAGCACATGACGGATATTGAAGGCAGTGGCAACACGGCCGTTATTTGTGCAGTCGATGGTTTGTCTACTTTCTTGTCTCCTTGAATTTTTTAAATGGGGGATTAAATAATTACCATTTTAATGCTTTCTTTCAACGCTTATTCTAATTTTAAAGGGAAAATCGTTTCGGTCTTGGGAATTGGGGACTGTTTGAAAGAGGATGCGTCTTTGGCCGTCTACACCTTAAAGAAGAAAGGCATAGAAGTGATCTTGCTGACTGGTGACAATCGACTCACGGCTGCTTCCATCGCCAAGAAAGTTGGAATTAAGACTGTGTACGCTGAAGTTCTTCCCACGCACAAGGTTGAGAAGATCAAGAGACTCCAAGAACAAGGATACAAAGTAGCAATGGTCGGCGACGGTGTGAATGATTCGCCAGCTCTTGCTCAAGCTGATTTGGGAATTGCCATTGCCTCCGGAACGGATGTCGCTGTTGAAGCTGCCGACGTGGTTCTCATCAGGGCAAGTTCACAACTCATCTCCTTCAGATTAATACTATCATGGTTCAGGTTTCACATCTTTATTGAGTCTTTTGAAATTACAGGACGATCTTATTGACGTCATTGCTTGCCTTGAACTAAGCAAGATGACTGTGAACAGAATCCATCTCAATTTCTTCTTTGCCAGTTTCTACAACTTGATCGGGATCCCTTTGGCTGCTGGAGTCTTCAGTCCTTTGGGAATTTCACTTCAGGTACTTTGGCTCTTCTACATGTCAT
This sequence comes from Neelides sp. FZ-2019, assembly GCA_009869795.1. NCBI lineage: Eukaryota > Metazoa > Arthropoda > Collembola > Neelipleona > Neelidae > Neelides > Neelides sp. FZ-2019. The sequence goes on from VJMY01000251.1 coordinate 58,918, forward strand.
ATCTTTAACAGATTATTGGAATATTCACCCTGTTTATTCAAACTCATTTCACCTTATGAATTTATATTTGACAAAGAAAATTTAACACATTAAAAGAAGACAGTTTATTATTAGGAGTCTAATGAGTTCTTGTACTAATTTCATATGAAGAATCCATTAAATGTTCAATTTTATTCAATTACTTAAAACATTTGTTTTCAAGTTGTTATTCAAAAGGGAATTGTGTTTTATTCATAGCCCTGGATGGGATCGGCGGCGATGGCTCTCAGTTCCGTCTCTGTAGTGTGTTCATCTTTGCTCATCAACAGGTAAGGCTTGGTTTTTTAAAAGCTCAAATTCATACATCATTGAGTGAATGTTTTGCCAGGTACAAAAAGCCAACTCGTACGCAGCTTCGCACCCAGGAATTTCGATTAGAAGAATCGGCACAACAGCGCGGTTTCAGCCTCCAGGACGTTACCGTTCACCGAGGCCTCGATGACATGGGAGGTTTTCCTGATCCATCGCGGTTTTCCCGAGCCAGCAGCACCATTAGCAGGTACGTTGCCCGGTTGATCCCCTTCTGGGTCTGGGAACGCTTTTTCTTGAGTATATGTATACACTACACGCATACATGGGGTTGCATGGGAGGAAGAACGAGGCCCTCGCGGAATCCTTTCTTCTCAGACTCAAAGCACGGTTGGGTTCCGTCTCTCATGCACCACACGATTCCAACCCTTTCGTCCTTCTAACCTAGGACACTTTCTTCTTTCTTTTATTCTTACTCTTACTTTGATAATCCTGGACTCGGAGAAATGTGCTGGGTGAGAAAATGCGAGTCTTCAATATTCTCCCAGGATCAAATACTTGGAAACAATAGGGAGTCTTAAATGAATGGAATGATTTAACAACTTGTCAAATGAGATTCAAAACCCTGCTATGTATTGATTAACTCGTATTGATTAATAATATACGCATTTAATTTATTAATATTTATTCCACAATTTAAAAATAATGAGCTTTAATGATATGTATGACCTTTGAGAACTGAATGCGGGACGAAATTAACATTTAACTTATTTTTTACTTGTTATGCAAAAATGGATATTTGTTAAGCTTCGGTTCAAATCTTTTTTCGGTAATCCTCTTAACACTTAAAAGTCAATTTTATTTCCAACGTAATATGCACATGGCATGATAGGGTAATAGAGCAAAAATAGTAGACTTTTGGGGGGATTAGTTGAAGGGATTATTTGTTATTTTGGAAATGGAAGGAAAAGCTTTTTCAATTCCATCCCAAGCTTTGAAGCTCAAATAAAAGATAGATAATAATGTATGTCTCCAGTTTACGGAAAACTCTTTTTGGACTGCAAAAGGGAAGTGATGGAGGATCTTATGAAGTGGATGCAGATATTCATACTGATGATCGAGAGAATCTCATTTAAACTTTGACCTTCTGCAGCGAATGATTTCAATGTTCCTTTTTAACTCCTAGCGTTCCTTTTGGATGAAAATACTTCCATTGTGAATAGTCCCATAGACGAATACATACTCCATGAAGACTTTTGTGCGCATTATAGATGATATTTTTTTAACACTTCTTCACTTGTCTGTCTTTCTTTATTACCGATAGAAATTACTTTTATTCATACTTATATAATTTAATATGATAATTTCTTGTAGTATACACAGAATTTCTTATATTTTCTTTCTATATATGTATACTGAGCCAATTCAAAAAGGTTCTTCAAATTCTAATGTTTATGCTAACTTACGTTAAGCTATATATTATGTTTTATGATATAAATATCATTCGGTAGGGGTGTTTTAACTCTAGTAAATAACTTAGATTTCAGAGTTTTTGATCGAAGTTGGACGTTTTCTCTAGTGGTCACTCACCAAACAATTATACCTTATCTAGTGCTACCTGATTAAATATTAAGTAATTATAAGATTACAATTTTACATATTTCTGTTTCTTGCTATGTCATAATACCTAAATAATGATATCGATATTATCCACGCAATATTATTTTATTTGAGTCGCAAATTGAAGGCGAAAATTTCAAACCGAAAGATATTTGAAGTCTCAAATATAAATATATTTTGTAAAATATGCGCTGCCTATTTATGTATTTTGGAAATATTTTGAAACGAAAGAGATTTCAAGTGTAGTACTTTTTGATACTATACTCATATTTTAGCTTTAAGAATGGGCAAAACTATAATAATGTAAATGTCCAATTCTTTTTTATCGAAAATCGCAAATGTAGTCAAGTAGAGTTAATTCAATCATAGTCACTTCGAGTACTCAATTTTAAAAACCAATATTAGGTAATTTAGGTAGGTAATATTATAAACAAGGTTATAAAATCAATATAGAATTGACCTTTTATACATCATTATTTACATTATTTGTACCTTTTACTACAAGTATTTTTTATTCTAAATAACATGATTTCATTTATTTTTATTCACATTTTTTGTTTAATAACATTTTGCTCAATGATAAATAATTAGTTTTCCCAATTCAAAATGATTGACTAAAGTAACCTTGTTTAGATTATATATATTTTCAATAACAGGTTTACCTAAAGTGAATTTTTTTTATTTTATGACATAAAACCTACTCTTAACTTCAATTGTAATTATGTATACTTGTTATATTAAAATCTTGAAATTCAGTTTTTTGCTAATTAACCACGTCTTTCTTTTGCGTTTCAATTTTATTAAATCATAATTCTTAGTTTTTTGTGTTTAATTATTTTTCATATTTACAAACATGAATTTCATTAAATCTATTACTGTACTTACTTCAAATCATTTTTTTAAAATATATATTCTTTGCACAACTTCTCACCATTGTTCTATGCCACCATTTTACTAGAAATTAATCTCGACGCTGTACATTTATAGGCAAATCGTCTCGTACATTTGGAATAGTCGCTGAGCTGGGCTAAATGCTCTTTAATCTTGACGAAATTGTTTTTTTAAAGGGTCTTGACCGACATGTTTGGAGGCGGTTCGAAGGAGGGAAAGAAGAAGAATCTTTTAGAGGAAGACACAGGCTTACTCGAAGACTACCCCATGGTCCCTTCTCTGCCAACTCTACGCGACACGGATCCCATGAATAACTACTATAAGAGTCAAGAATTCGCATAAATCATTAATTTATTAGCTGTATCTAACAATCAGGATTAACTTAAATAACGAACCACCCCTATGTAATTGAAGTAGAGATTCGTCAAAATTTATACATAAGGATTTATGAGTTAATAATAATTATTTATAATTTATAAGAATATAACAGTTAAATGTGAGTTCTTATGTTGATTCTGATTATTTAACCAAGATCAATTAGGCTTTTATTATGTGATTAGGCTAAAATTCCAAATGAATATTGAATGTAATCAAAATTAGCATTTAATGTATTTAATACGGAACATTGTTTAATGCGATCGAAATTTCTGGTGTATAGATTGTAGAGGTGTTTATTAATAAAAATTTACGTTTAGCTAAGTAATAAATCATATGTGAACACATATATTAAATAACTCTTACTGTGATCTTCGCAAAAGTCTGAATTAACGGTGGCGTCAAAGTGGAATCACTCTTTTATCTTGTACTTCGATTTCAAGCTTGATTTCGCAAGCGAATGATTGTCCAGTTATTATTAATGTTTAAACTTCAATCACTTACGTATTTGTCTATTGTTTGCATATATTATGTTAAAACAACTTTGCATGTATTTTTAATGTGTCGATGTAGTATGTATGTGCGCCTTTTTACGTGAAGTCAATGTATTTATCGCGTATGTTCTTAAAAGTAAAACCTGTGAAATGTCGTGATTATAGGGTATATTTTTTATTAATTTTTAGTTAAAAATATGCCATCTAAATGAGTACATCTGTAACAATAGTACCTATATAATTTAAATCACGTAATGATTGCTTTTTTAAGTATTATTACTGCACTATTCATTAAACATTAAAAACCAACTAAAAATTATTGTGTATGTATCTACTTGGGGTAATTTGGCGCAAAACAAACGAATTTCAATGTTTATTTATTATGGTGTTATGAAGAGGGTTTTTTCTTTTTGTTTTACATAAATTATTACGTCCGCCTATGGTGCTATCCAAATAATGCGATATTAGAAATAATTAACTGTTAGATGTTGTTGTATATATTCTATCTCCAAATCGGCTTATTTTATTATGTTTTTAATGTTGGTTTTTGGTAATAATAGGTAATCAGCAATTTATTTATTTCAGTTTCATACAAAGTACAGTATTCAGCTCACTCAGTGTCAATGTCAGAAGATTTTAGTTTACCATTGTAGATTTTTTATTATCTAAAAGCATCTTCCTAATTAGTATACGTATATTAGGAGTTTTTGTTACTAACTAGTCTAATTTCTTGAAAAATTACCATATTACCATATTATATTTACAAAGTAATCAATAGTTATGAATACCTAACATGGCAAAAATACTTGTAAGCTACAAGACATATTTTATTGCTTTGTTTCAAATACAATCACACTTAAGTGTTTCTTAAATTTTCTACCCACATAAGTATGATTGTGCTTTTCGAATGTTTTATTGGAAAAGCGAAATGCAAGTTGTTTTTTAATCACTATTTATAATATACCGACATCTTCCTGAAAACGAATTTAATTTTTAATTATTATTATTTTACTGATTACGCATTACTATTCAGATATATTATCTTACGTTTTACCTTATGTGCATATAATTTAACTAATGTTATTTTTTATATTTAATTGACGAATCGAAACGTTTTTTATTTAGCTTACACTCCACGTGTAATTCGCCCACCTTGTATTTGATTCAATAGTGATGTCATATTTCAGTCTTATTCATAGACCAATTAAACCAAATGAGTTTAGCTTTAATTAATGCTGGTTGTTTAATTTTTTAGCTCATAGACAAAGGAATTAAGTTGGCATTAAATCTGTAATCGTAATTCTTAATAACTTTTGTCTCACAATTCTTCATTAATTATTGCAACGTGATATTATTATGCATTTTCAAAAATGCAATTTAATCTAAATACATATATATGTAAATTACATTAAATTGTATTTTCTTACTCAATGGATTGTCCCAACTTTGTCTCCTACCGTACCAAACATAAACTTACATATGTATTAGCATTTAATATAAGTACCTATTTATTACTTCTACCATAATAAAAATAAAGAAAAATATGTAATTAGAATTTCACATACCTATATGAAACTTGTCATTCAACTTAAATATTTATTCGTAACAGGCACAAATTCTAAATACTTGTTATGATATCAATCATTAATAAACATATTAAATTAAAAAAATATATAATTACTTGACAAAGTGTAAATACATACATGCATTCAAAATGTAATCATAATCGCTTTTACTAATGAAACTAATTAATGATCAATTGATCAATGTGTACATATATATAACTATACAGGATTTGATGAAAACTGCAAATGATGTTCATTGAAATGAGTATGCATGTGAAGCAGAGAGATATATGAAAAGAATAAAATGACCAATTTCTGTAAGCGAGTTATTTTTAATGGATGAGAGAAAGTAAATGAAGATTTATAGTGGAAAGGGTGTGGAGGTTTTCATTGATTTTTCAGGTACTTTCTCCTCGTGTGTTTGTTGGGAGAAAGGCTCTCCATGTGGAGGGGATCAATAGGTGACTCTCTCCGCTCACTCAGCTCCCTCCAGATCCCCCTCATCTCTCTCATCTCTCTCATCTTGGCCAGTTAGTGGAATCTCAATTAGACGAGGTTCGCCACAAGACCCAGAGCCTCCCTCCGTGCTCGTCCCATCCACCCTGGGTCGTGGAAGCTCATTTAGAGTCAAAGCCCCTGACCTTCCCCGACCCTGCGCGAACACTTGGGTACATTTGGTACAAAGGCGAGTTTCTTCCTTTAAATAAATTATAATAAACCACTTGTTTCCTCTGGGCTGTCTCAACGTCAGTTTACCTGGGAAATCTCTTCATCTCTCGATTTGTGAAGAGATCAAAGGGCGTCCGTGGCTTCTCAACCAGCTGAGGACAAATTGTTCGGTTCGAGTGTTTGGATCTACTTAGTATCAAGAGTGCTCAAGAGTGTTTGTATTGAGACGATCCATTGGGTCTCTTGACATTTAGAGATTAAGAGGTGATGTTGGGGGGACTTTAACAATTATTAATACGTAAGCTCGAGGTCATCCTGATGAGTCTTTGGGTCCTTTTCTTGAGTTTGGGGTGGGAGAGGACAATTCCTTGATAATTTATTGGTTGGATGATTCACTCGAAAGTGACTCAATGGGAGAGATCAATATTCATAGAGTGAGTCAATTCGAGGTTCCTTATAAAGGTTTTTGGAAGGTGAACATTGTTCAGACCACCTTTATAAAGGCAGAATTAATTAAAGGTAGGAATTATTTATTATTGTGAATTTTTTTATCACTTGCTAACATTTTAAACAAGTGTTTATTCAAATACATACATTTGACTTGCATGCCATTTGTCGGAATGAGTTAGTAATGATGAGTTTTATTTAAATTTCAAGGCGGAATCAGCATTGAAGAAGAGTCTGGGTCCAGGTTGATCCCTTAATCATTTAACATGGCCGAGTCGCTCGTTCAAGGCAAGCGGTTCTTTTGTCGGGAGTGGGTGTTCTCCAAGCTCTGGCACTCCCTCGAGAATCTCCAAGATCGCCCGATCGACGAGGCGACTCGAACGGGCATCCTCATCGTCGGTGGCCCTGGAGCAGGGAAAACGGCCCTTTGTTCTGAAATTGTCCAACCGACAGGACAAGGGCGTCAACGGAGTCTTCGTAAGCGCCTCCTTGCCCACCATTTCTGCACTGCCCATGACCCGGACTCGACGGCCCTCGGTCCTTTCATTGCCCACATCGCGGACCAACTCCGTCGCTCTCCGCTCGTCCCTCTGTTCAAGGAACGGGTCTCGGCCGAAGACGTCTTGACGGCTGGAGGAGACCCAGACTCCCTGTTCAAGAGACTCGTTCTTTTTCCCTTATTGGAAGTGGAACGGCCGCCGCATGGGCTTCTCCTCTTGGTGGACTCTTTGGATGAGGGGAATTGCCTGCCAACACCTGGGCCGCCACTTCCTTGCAGTCCGTCGAGCAAAACCATCGGCGAGCTCGTGGCCAACCACGCCCATCTCCTCCCACCATGGCTCGTCCTGGTCTGCACGGCGAGGAAGCAGAGCAAGGCCGTTGCCCGGCTCTTTGCCGGCTTCAGGAAAATTGGTTTCGACGACCTGAGGAAGGGACAGGTATAGAATCTCACATGATCCCCAAAGGCCTTTCATTCAAACGCTGTATCATTTCATTTCCTCTTCCGGGAGCAATTTGTCTCTCGGAAGAATTTGATTACTCAATTGGGTCTCCTTGACATGCAATGGGATGGGAGTGCATGGGAGCCATGTAAAGTGAGCGGGCCAGTAATTGAATTCTTGATGTGATAGGTGGTTCGTGACGTCCAGCAGTATATCTTGTCAAGACTCGATCAGGACTCGTCTCTTCGCCAACACATCAGCCGAGAGACTGCCGAGATGCTCAATCAGCTCCATATCAAGAGCAATGGGTGTTTCCTGTACTTGGAAAAGGTCCTGGACGGTATCTCGGAGAATTTCATTGTTCTGAGGGAGATCCGAGAGATTCCCGGAACCCTGTACGGCCTCTACCTCTGGCTCTGTCAGCGCCTGTTCACCAAGAAGCAGTTCTCACGCGTGGAGCCGATCTTGAGCCTTCTCTTGGCCGCCCCGCGATCCCTCTCAGACGAAGAGATCTTCCTGGCCCTCAGAGCCGGAAACGCTGGGCTTTCAAAGGAGGACTTCGCCAAGAGACTCCACGTCCTCCGTCGGATCACCCGACTCCACGAGGGAAGCAGAATCCTCTTCCACCACAGCTTCGCCGAGTGGCTCCTGGACGTTAAACACTGCACCCAGAAATACCTCTGCCATCCAAACAGGGCCCACGCGGCCCTGTTGGTGGCCAGAGCCTCGACCCGTCGCCCGCCCCCGCTCGACCTCGCCCACCATCTCCTTCGGGCCTCCGTCATCGACACCCCGCTGGCCCCCCTCCTCCTCCTCTCTTCAGGAGCCACGCTGGCCAACCTGCCTCTCCCGCACGGCCTCGACACCAAGATGGTGAAGCTCCTGGAGGCCTGCGGGGCCCGAAGGCGCCTTGAACTCCAACCCGCCCCGAGACTTCACCCAGCTCCTGTAGAGTCTTTCCAAGATGAAGGCGGCGGCGAGGCCCCTTGTGAAGCCAACGACGACTACGCCCTGGGAGCGGATGAAGACCCGGACCATCCGCCGACATTAGAAGACGTCCACCAGACCGACTCGAACCTTCGGACTCCGCTCCACAATGCGGCCAACGAAGGGAATCTCGAACTCCTCAAACTTCTCATTACTCATGGATCTGACATTGAGGCAATTGACAAGCACGGAAGGACTCCTCTCAATCTCGCCGCAAGACAGGTGAGGATTTTTTTATTTATTTCAATTGACTTGTAAATTTTTAATAAATAAATTACATACTCATGAAATGGCTAACAAATTGTATCAAATCTTTTCATACTCTTTTCATACTTTAAAAAGCTAGAACAGTAAAAGCCAGTACATTTTTTGAGAAATTCGTAAATCTAATTATTCAATTTGACTCAATGAAGGGACACGAGAAGATCATAGAAGCATTATTGGAAGCGAATGCGAAGTTCAACCATGCAAACCATGATGGGTGGACGCCTTTAAGGTCTGCTGCTTGGGCCGGACATGTGGCTGTCGTGGATGCCCTGCTGGCCAAAGGAGCAAAGGTAATTAATTGCATTTTGCTTAATTTCTACTAAATGTCTTTGAATCTATTTAAATGTTCATAAATGAGAATCGAATTTTGTGTTCCAGGTTGACTTGACGGACGGAGACGGTCGAACTGCATTAAGAGCAGCTGCTTGGGGAGGTCACGAAGAAGTTGTTGGAAGTCTTCTCCGTGCTGGGGCGTCTCCTTCACTTGCAGACAACGAAGGTCGGACTCCGTTGATTGCTGCTGCCTATATGGGGCATGCTGAAATTGTTGAAAAACTCCTCAGTGCTGGAGCCGATGTTAACCATTCGGACTCGGATGGAAGGTGAGATTTCATAAAATCTTTTTGTTCTATTTTTTTTATTATTTTATTACTTCTATAAACCTTATCTTTAATAACAATTACTAAAGTGTCATTGTAATTGTAAATATTAACGTGGCTTGATGATTTGAACATTTTTGTAATTTACGTAATTACGGATTGGCTTATTAGAACGGCACTCTCTGTGGCAGCCCTTTGTGTAGCAGCGAGTCAAGGGCATCTCAGAGTTGTGAATCTTCTGTTGGAAAGAGGCGCAGCTGTTGATCACCAAGACAAAGACGGAACAACGCCGCTTCTTGTAGCCGCCTTTGAAGGGCACAAGTGAGTTTTCAAATTAAGAAATTTCATTTCATCTTCCTACTTGATACATTTAAATATGTTAGAAGATCAAATTCATTTCCAACTCATGAATCATATAAGATTGAAGTATTGAATGTTCAATTTTTTCAATTTATTTCCCAGGGAAGTGTGCGAATTGCTACTTGAGTACGAAGCTGACGTGGATTCGGCTGACAAAGCAGGAAGGACTCCACTCTGGGCCGCCGCTTCAATGGGGCACGCCAGCGTGGCCGAACTTCTTCTCTTTTGGGGCGCATATGTGGATCACATTGACGGCGAAGGACGTACGGTTCTCTCAGTGGCGGCCGCTCAAGTATTTGTTTCTTCATTTTTTCATACTTCTACTTTTTCATTCTCTTAAAAAATGAATTTGCCAACAGGGAAACGTGGGCGTTGTGCGATTGCTCCTTGCTCGTGGGTTGGACGAAGGTCATCGTGACAATGCCGGGTGGACGCCTCTTCACTATGCATCCTTTGAAGGGCATGTGGAAGCCACGGAGGCACTCCTCGAGGCCGGAGCTCGAATCAACGATGTGGATAACGATGGGAAGCACGCGTTGCTCCTGGCTGCCCAGGAAGGACATATTCATGTTGTAGAGAGTCTCATAAACTACGGGGCCGATGTGGAGCAAAAGTCTCACGATGGGAGAAGTCCGCTCAGGGCGGCAGCAATGGATGGCTTTAAAGACGTAGTTCAGGTAAATTCAAGGACTTACACTATTTATTTTAAGCTTGAATAGATATGAAAGCAATTTCATCTTATTATAACTCGTGTAATCCATAGCTCCTAATTCGACGAGATGGAGATGTGAACTACCGCGACGCCGATGGACGAAGTACGCTCTACCTCCTTGCTCTGGAGAACCGTGTCGGGATGGCGCAATTCCTCATTCGTTGTGGAGCCAGCGTGGAGTGTCGAGATTTGGAGGGGAGAACTCCGCTCCATGTCAGCGCCTGGCAGGGGCATTTGGAAATGGTGGAACTTCTGGTCTCAGCTGGGGCCATTGTTGACGGCCCTGACAACGATAAGAGGACGCCTCTGCAAAGTGCAAGTTGGCAAGGACATGCGAACATTGTGAGGCTTCTCTGTGAGCGAGCAGCAACGGTGGACCATCAATGCAATCAGGTATGGGCTTGGAATTGAAAAAAGTAATTAACTTACCATAGCCTCTAATCTTTCTTCGAGCGAGTGAAAATCCTATGTACTAAAATCCTATGTGTGTAAGTAGATACATACGTGGTTTTTTCTTAATACATAGCTAATGAGGAAATGTGATTGGACATGGTTTTTTAATCTTGAGGTTTATTTTGTTTATGTGTTTACGCATTCTGATTTTGAGATCTCAATTATTCTGGAGTTAACAATTGAAATTATGACTAATTCTTGTATTTCTTGGGTTTAAATAGGGAGCAACCGCCCTTTGCATAGCTGCTCAAGAGGGTCATGTTGAATGTGTGGGAATTCTCCTTGAATGGGGAGCCAATCCCAATCATTCTGATAGATGTGGTCGAACTCCATTACGTGTTGCACTCAAGAGCGGCCACGCCTCGATCTCGAGACTTCTCAAAGAAGCAGTCAAAGGCCTCTCAGGTAAACTTGGCTCACAACTAGTGTAAACCATTCCCACATGGATGCTAGTCATTTAGAAAAACATAGTCAATGTGACTTTTTATGTTTAATTATTATAAGTATATGAATAGCTAATTGTTATGTAATGAACCCTTGTAGTCGGGAGTGGCGGACGTGGAAGCGGGGAAGTTGAGGCGAGCAGCCCGGTGGCTTGGCCCGAAGAAACTTCCTCTCCGCCTCCTGAGATTGAGCGAAGACGGGAGTTGTTGACGTCTGCCAAGGCCTCCGTCCTCTCTGACGGCCTCTCCTTCACTCAACAAGTGGAGCAAGTGTCGCGAAAGGGAAGACCCGCGAGTCGGCTCCTTTCGCCTCACGACAAGAAGAGTCCCATCTACGCCTCGCCGCCACAGTCTCCCTCGTCTGACAGCCTTCATGACGAGAGTCCGGCAGACAGATTCGCCAATGGGCTCCCTTCCTCTTTTGCTTTCAATCGGGTCAGTTCACCTTCCACTTCCTACCTTTCATCATTTTTGTCAATGTAGACTATGTACACACAATACTCCAAGGAAATTAAAGCATGGCAGACCAGCCTTTGGCATACTTTACACTTACTAATCATTATTAGTTAATATAGTAGTTATATCTCGATGATTGATGACATTTGTGTGGCTAGGATTCTCACATGAAGATCATCCTCGGCGGAAGTGATGGTGCGGGGAAATGGAGGAAGAACGGGACCGTGGGCGGAGGGAACAGCGGGATGAGCGCCTTGAGAAGCGGGCTCAATGCCCTCAAAGCTGGGGTTTTGGAAGCAGCAGCGGGGCTGAAAGCCACTTCCGACGACTCTCCGCTCGTCTCGGCTGCCTCCATGGCCGTCCCTAACCTCGTCCAAAATCGCCGATCCAATGGGTCCTCGTGGAAGAAGGAAACGCCGCTTTAGCCAGTATTCTTACTACATGTGCCAATGGGTCTTCGGCCCAAGGTCTTCTTTCTAATGTACCTCCGTAAAAAACGAAATGGAAACGAAGAGGAATTTCTCAACCAAGATTCCTCGACATGACATATTTACCAAGGCCCAACTCTTTCTCATCCCTGTGAGTCCCCTCGTCTCCCACGTACATTATAGTATTTGTAGGTCTTTGACTAACTAGTCACTCCACGTCACTTCTAACAATAAGATATGTACTTTTAAAAAATAAATACATATTATAAATATATATGATGAAATTAACCATATTGAGTACCAGTAGACATACACATGATACATTATATACATGCATACATATATACTCATTATTTGTAATCTCTTTTCGAGAAGTCAGTTGATATTATTTCCTGAGTGAATCAAATTTATTAACTAGACAGGTGATTTACCTAATTAATAAAGAACTATGTATTTAAGAACGCGTGTTCAACTCGTGGGAGGACTTCGTAGCTTAACTTGTATACTCAACTATAATTAAATGATATCACTACTTGTAAGGTTAATTTATAACCACGTTTAATAATCAATTAACTCAAACGTAGACCTGTGTTGTTACATTTGATACATGGCGTTAGCCTGGAATAACTGCTAAGAAGCTCACATGATGTTGCTCTTAATATCCTCCGCTATTTACATGTATTGACCTTAATGAATCTTTTAGACATATTTGATAATGAATGCCAATGAACATGTTGTTTGAGGTATGAGAATTTGCTTCAATAAAAGAAAAAGTAACAAAGATGAGAAATGCAAAATTTATTTAAACATGACTTGAGTCTACTGGTGTCGCTTTGGTGTCCTTCTACTTTTATTGTTGAGGAATTTTGCTAAATACATGATCCTCTTGTTTAGCCCTTGCCAAGATTTATAGTTCTCGTTGGCCATAGCGCTTCCAAATATCTTCTTCTTTCTGATGAGCCTCTGGAATTAAAATATATTAATTAATCCTAATGTTTATACAGCCAGATGGGCATAAGCCATAGAAAGAGAAGAAAAGCTAGAAATGTATAAAGAGGATTTACTCGAACGCACACCTTGAAATTATTTATTTAGATTAAATATAGAAAATAAGTGAACAGAGCTTATTTACCTGAAATTCATTTCCCCGAAAACCTTTAAGCCAAGCAGGAACATGATAGCTAATTTCAACTGGATTCACATTTCCATCTCCGAGGATGTCAATGTAATCATTTTGTCCAAACAAGGCTTTCTTCTCTGACCACGAGTTGGCAGGTATGTACGCAGGGATTGGGATGACAACTCTTTCGTTTTTATCTTTAATTCGTGGGATCAGGCCTCTCCAAGCTAACTGTAATAGTTAAAGTTATAAGTTTTAATTACTTTCCGCATTCTATTTGTCTATTTGATTAACTCAAGACCAAGCAATCTTATTTTATTAAATTAAGCTATCTTTAAAATATTAACATAATGGACTTGAAAGCTATATTTGATTTAATTAAAATATGATTTGAAAGTTTAATTTATTTTATCTTACTTTGTCTTTATATCCATATCTTACAAAGGAGAGCTTTCGGTCAGCAAAATACCTGAACCGAACTTGTGTCGTGAAATGTGAAGGACTACCAATGAAACTTCTTAAGGGACCACTGAGGAGCTTGAGAGAAAACTCAAACATAATTTTAAATAAATGACTTATTCCGAATATTTATTATGCTATTAATTTAGCCTGGAAAAATCTTTCCAGAGTTTGGGAACTCCGGGGCGAAAGAATGCCCGAAGTTTTCACATGTGAGAGGATCAGACTTGAGCGCTTACAACCAAGATATAGCCCAAGTTGGATCCAACGAGTCTCCCCTCTACAATCCCACATTTATATATTATTATTATTAAAATTAATTTGAACTCCTTATTTATTATACTCATCTCTTATTGGATCAATAAGCATTTGTTCAACTAATTGTATATTTACTAATCATGTTGTTAATTGACGAACGTACGGGTTAATTTATACAAATACATATTAAATTTGCTAATTCTCATGAAAGTGAAAGCTATTTAGTTTTAATAGCATTTACTTATAAATCTATCAAGTTGGATGAGCGGGTTAAATGATCTCTGGTATGTTAAACTTTTAGGTTTTCAAATTTCAATTCCAAATTCGACTCTTCACTGATTGTCTCCATATGACAAGGACTAATTTCAGAGTCTACTCATTTGTTTTTCAATTCGGGAGATTCTCTTAATTTTCTTCATTTAACTTGGTTCGCATCATTCTATTTACACGAAAAATTCTTTTGGTCAATAAGTTTGACTAAAAGATTTACTCCATTTTAATGTATATTTAGGAAATGTCGGGATCAGGATCTGGAGGAAGATTTCGGAGTGGTGAAGGCGACTGGATTTGCCCTGACCCTGAGTATGTCATATCATAAATGCTCTATTCATAACAGTATTTTTTTATTTCTCTTTAGTGTAACGTAATTCATTTTTTATTCTTTATAATTCTTTTCAGAAATATATCTTAAATTTACAATTTTTTCTAATTCTTTATTTTAGGTGTACGAATGTCAACTTTGCACGTCGTACTGCATGTAATCGATGCGGTAAAGAAAAAATCGACATCCTTGCCAAAAAGAAACAGATTGGAGTTGAAATCGGGAAAGCTGCTGCTGAGAAAAGTCGTGGACTTTTCAGCGCCGACGACTGGCAATGTTCAAAGTAAAAAAGATCTTGTTAAGATTAAATCAAAAAATTAATAATTTATTAATTAATTAAGATGTGGAAACGTGAATTGGGCGAGGAGACAACAGTGCAACATGTGCAATGCCCCTAAGTTTGGAGAAGTAGAAGAGAGAACAGGCTATGGAGGAGGTTTATTTTACCTATAATTCTATTAGCTTTTACCTAAATGAAAATTAATAAATTTTAAGGTTATAATGATCGAGGAGTCGTTGAGTACATTGAGAGAGAAGAATCTGACGATGAATATGATGAGGTAAGCATTAGGAAACAATGGTTCCATGGATTATTTACCCATTGCATGAATTATCCATGATGAATGTAATTGTAGTTTGGACGAAAAAAGAAGAAGTTTAGAAAATTAGACAGTGATGAACAGGAAGAAGAAGTTGCCAAAGTCGCTAAGGTTGTCGAACAGCCAGCTGCACCCAAAATTATTTCTCCGAAGAAAACTGAGGAAAGCGATGAGGAAAGCGAAGAGGAAGATAAAAAGCCTCTAACTGTACGTTTCAAAATACCCATCTCCTTAAATAAAATTAACTCAATATTGCTACTAATTAGGGTAATTTTTATTGAGCTACATGACAATAAATGATTGTTTAGGGGGACGACGATGAGGAGGAAGATGAAGATGAGGAGGACGGGGATCTGTCTAAATATGACTTAAGTGGCTGGGGAGACGATAGCAATGATGATAGTAAGGAAGAAAACGAGAAAGAGACTTCAGGTGAAACTGAAAAGAAATCCCCTTGAATTGGTTCCATGACTTATTTCTTTAAAACTATATATATATATATATTATTGTATATAAACACACAGTTTGGTGAGCAAATGTGTGTTTTATCTCGGCCTCTTTCTGTTCAACCTTTATTATATATAGCTTTTTTAAATCATCATCTTCTAAAAAATATTCATTTTCTTGCTACAATTATTATTGCTAATTAATAGAAAAATTTACAAATGAATGACGAGACAGTTGATTAAAACCCGAATTTTGAGGATTTCCTATTGAGATTATTTATATTTTTGAGTAAATTCTAACGTCAATTGTTTGATTATTTATTTTCAATCCGTTTTTCTTACTATTAAAATTACTTTTACGATTATATAGTCCCTTCCATACCTTAAATTGGGGAAAGACTCGTTTATACAAATTTCTTATAAATGTATTTGAACACAATTCAAATAAAAGTGCAAGTTTTGAATTTGTGAGTATTCTTAATGCTTATATAAGCTTTTCCTGAGAATAATTACACGAGTGCTTGCATATAAATTACTAATATAACTAAAATATATTACCATTTTTTAGTTTATTGGACTGTATCTTTTCATTAAGTCATAATGTCAAATTTAAATACTATTTAAAAGATTCAACGGTAGTAATTATATAATCAAGTATAAATTCATATAATAATAAGTCAATGTTTAGACATACTTACATACGTTTCTTTTTGCTAGAATTTAACTTATTTTCACTATGCTTTATATAGGCTTCAAGTTTTTATACATGGATTAATAATAAACTTTACAATATTATTAAACATATTTAATAGTTAGCAAAAAGCTAAAGGTTAAAAATGCCTCATTTTCTTATGGCTAAAAGTAACTTACTACTACTAAACAGACAATTATAAATTTAAGTTATGTAGTGTAGTTAGCAGAGATTTGTTAATTTCGACATGGAATTTAAACTACCAACGGCTTATACTCTCACTCAAAAACTGTCATCAATACATTGTATTAAGTAATTTTAAAACTTAACTATTATTACGCTATCTATACATTTATAAGTAGTATATGCTACTCTAACGTGGATTGCGAGTGAGTCAAATTTGAATGCATTCCAATTTCATGCTTCCTTAAATATACCTGTGTGTATTCAAATTGTTTATTATAAAAAAAAATCAAGATTTTTTAACCTTGACCTTTATACGTGTATGTTTGTGTACACACGTACTGAAATAATAACTTTGTTGAACCAAAATTGAATAAAAAAGAATTGTGAATAAATGATTTTACATATCTAACTTCACTTCTAAATTTATAAGTTTGCCAAGCACTTTAAATTACACAAATTGGAATTCATAGTGTTCAAGAACATAAATAATTATTATTCATTCAAATTGAGAGCTGCGATATTTTCAAAATTTGCATATTGATGAAATAAACTGAGAATAACAAACAGGTTTAATAAGTTAATGGCACTTAGACTAAACTGATTAATTGTTGAGGTAGAAGTGTTGATGGAATCGTCAAAAAAATTATTATCCTGACACCACAACGTTGCAAAATAATCAGAGATATTCTTGTGGATCTCCTCTGACTTGTCTCCACAACTCTGTCTGATATACTGCGTTTTTCGATAGCAGTCATTTTGTATTTCCAGTTCGTCGCAAACTTCGTGTCCAACAATGAGAATGGCCATTTGCTCCCAAAGACGTGACGAGGCCAGTCTTTGATGAAAACAGGGAGATTCCTCAAGCTGCCTCACACACTCAAGACATTCTATCGACTCGAGCAAAACTAAAAAATACAAAAAGCTCAACAATTACATAAAACTTCAATAAATATGTTTTAAACATTATTATTTTATAAATGATTTAAACCTGAGAATCTATTATGAATCTGTTCGGTGTCCGTTGCCGTTACAATATCTTGAAAATCTATATAATCATCATCATAAGTCATCAGTCATTATGAGAGTGTTAAGACTTATGTTCATTCTTTGACATTAGATTTTTGTTTTTTCAAATAATGAATTGCTATATATTCCTACTAAATAATTACTTTAAATATAAAAAATATAATGCGTATTCCACACCGTATATTCTTATTATACAATACATATTCCACTGTGTTGAATAGATATCCCACACCATTAAATAATAAATATAAAATAACTAGTAATTAGATGTGAACCATATATTATTTATATTTTGAGAAATGAGAAATCAGTGAAATGACCTTGTTTTCCACATAGCCAAGTTATGATGTGCCCAAATGTATACCAGACGTGTCTTAAGTTGAAGAAATCTTCGATCGCCCTCACATGAATAAGTTCATTGGTGAAGCATTTATTTAAAGACCTCAAGTGTCCACAAGTCGAGACGAGCGTCGTGTCCTCCCTCATTCCTCGACCCTCGTCTCGTCTTGTTATATTACATTATTAATACATTATTAATCAATCAATGAAAGATGAAGTCTCACTTTCTGCAACTCCCCCTCTCATCATGAGCTTCCGGAAAAATGATGGATTTGATGGAAAGATAGTCTTTTTCCATGTATTTGGCCACACATGCTTCAATCTCCTTCTCGTACTTCTCAAACCTTTCCACCCTTCCAACTCCTGTTTTGTCATTTATAAATAAAATATTTTAAATCTTTATTATCATTAGCCTAAAAAGTTGTAGCGTCTTGATAAAGCTCTGATAGCGAATAATTAGTATTAATTTAATGCAAATTATATATATAATAGTAATAGTACAATATATTATATGCTTTAACTAATAGGTAGTAAGTATATTAAACTTTTACTTAAATTATTAATATGAAAAAATTAATATGTAATTAGGAAAAATACAATATATGGATATAATAAGTATGTTATGTTAAGTAAAAATAAGGTGTAGGTTACAAGTTTACAACTAATTAATAAATATATATATATAACTTACCTTCGAGTATTTGAGTATGATAGATTATGAATACGAGGATAGGCAGCTGACATTTACGCATCCTAATTTACACACTTGATGTTAATTTTTTAGACAATTACCGTTTATGTTCTTCTCCTAAGATTTTTGAACTCATTTATCTCTCATTCATAAGAATTGTAGATAAAATGAAGGAGCGGAGAAACTTTCAACAACGTCCGGTGCATTACAGTACAGATAAACTTACAATATAAGAAAAGTACAATTAGTAAGTTATAGAGCTCATTTGCTCATTTGATTTTGATGAAATCATGAAACGTGATACGTTAATATCGTAATGAAAATGAATAAGTTATCAAACTCAACTCGAACTTTACATTAAGAAATTTCAGTCAATTTATATCAATGTAAATTATTTGGAAAAATTCAACTTAGAAAAAGTTACTTGAAAATGGACAAATCTCTTATCCTGTAATACTCGTTCGTTTTATAAATAGATCATCATCTGAGAGTTTTCAACTCACCAGTCGGTTTTTCTCCTAAAGAGTTTGAATTTTCACAT
This sequence comes from Neelides sp. FZ-2019, assembly GCA_009869795.1. Classification (NCBI taxonomy): domain Eukaryota; kingdom Metazoa; phylum Arthropoda; class Collembola; order Neelipleona; family Neelidae; genus Neelides; species Neelides sp. FZ-2019. The sequence continues at coordinate 77,870 of VJMY01000251.1, forward strand.
TCATGATCATGTCGTGGTGAATGTGATAGACTTACATAAATGAGATGTACAATGATTAAGTTCAATCAATCTAATATTGTATTTTATTCCATCTTATATTTTTCTAATATTGTTAAACCTTATTATTTATTCCTCCGTTTTTTATAATTATAGCTTAGTTATTTTATATTTGATTTTAACTTGATGTGAGTTTATTTAGGTTAATGCTCAAAATTAGCTGTGTTGTGCAAGAGAAACAACAAACACTCAAAGTTTTTTATAATAGGCTAAAAAAAGGCAGGAAATGTCGATGAAGACGAGATTGAGATTATATGTACATATAAGCACTTCCTCAAGCCTTCATGCTTGACGAGTGTCTCGAATATCTCCAACTCTCGAGGAATCTTCTTTAACAATTAAAATAGTGCATACGTCTGCTTGTAGAAGCATACAGCGGCTTTGATTTTGGTCTCATGACAAGTGACAAATTGAAAATCAAGAATTCCGTGTTCCTAATAGGTATTTACTTGATGATATTTTCACCATTCATTTTGATTTTGATCTGGTTAGGTTTCAAAAAGTATCTTATTCAGAGGTTTTGGTTTTTCTTGTGATGAAGTTTTTTTGGTTTAAACTAGTTTTTTGCTTTTTGCTAATTGCTTTTTGCTAAATGCATTTCCTCGTATATCTTTATTACGCTAACTTTTTAATTTTTATTAAATTAACAATTATTATTCAAATTATTATAATTAACGTTAAAATTAGAAAAATATTGATTATTCTACTCATCATTACATTTTCTAATTATACTCCAGTTTCTTAGTTAAAACCAAAAAGCAAAAAACTATACAGTTTTTTGCTCAATTTCATGAGTATGTACCTACAAGTATTAAAAGATACATTTAGAATCCATCATTTATTAACGATTGGCCTAGATAATCAATTTTTAAACATTAAATCTAATAAAATATGTTTTAATCAACATTTCTTGAAGATGAATTGCACGTATATACGTAAGATTTATGAGAGTTCAATTTGATTTCATACAATTTCGCAGCCTATTGAGCAATCCTCAGTTGGTATTTTGTTATTTAATAATACCAAATTCCAAATAATATGTATATTTGGAATTATAGCTATTTATAAATGATGATGTTATGTAGTAACTATTTATATCATCATTTCATATGACATATAGGATAGGGAATGTAAATATGAATATATTAATTTAATGTCTTATAGATCTGTTGGTTCGATAAATAGAAATATGTAGGTACATTCACTATATAAATATATACCTATGTATTCTATAACTAATTTGTATTTAATATGTATTTTAGCTTAACATTTAATTAACATTCGATTCCAATTAATATATTTTTATATGTGAACATTTAGTTACGTCTGATTCTCATTGGAATTATACACATAAAACTTTCATGTGTTTCTTGCAATCTTCCACATACATTAGTGTCCGATGTTGTTCTAAATGAATCAAAAGTATAGATAAACTCAAGATGAAGTCTAATAAAGGTAAACTATATGTAGGTATGTATAATCATTCCATTACCATTTCCCGTCATCAATTTAATATTTGTAATATAAAAAAACTTTGCTTTAAAATTCTTTACAATTACAAAAAAATATCATAATCTAACTATTTATTCCAGATTTGAATACAGCAAATTTTAAATTAAACGCAATATGAGAACATAACAAGTTTATTTAAATTGCTTGGTTTTGTAATTACAAAGTAATTGGACGTACGCCAGCTCCAACCAACTGTTAATTGAATTCAGAAAGCTTCGAGAAGTCCATGTGGAGACACCACATGAAATTCTCATAGCCAATTAATTGAGTTTAGTTAATTAAGTGATTAATATTTATGAGTGATGTTCCTATGATTGTTTATTTCTAATTACCACGTGTGAAGGTGTGAATGCAATATGGGAAAAAAGAAAAAGACTGAGATTTATTCTTCTGCAGAAAAAGACAATCCAGGTATTTCTTACAATATTACTTGTTATATTTATATGAGAAACTTGTACTTATTACTTGTACCTAATACTTATACAGGGATGAGCGCTTTTGGATTACTTGATTGCAATTACGTTATCCGTAATTCGTAATCTAGTGTATTTAAAAAGCAATCCAACATTGGAAATGTAATCCGTAATCTAGACGTTTTTGGATTATGGATTACATTTCCATACTAAAATTGATTAAATACCGAAGCTCAACCCATAAAATGATTATAAATCGATGGAAAAAGTATCTATTTTAATAATTTTATATCTTTTAACTGCCAATATATACAATTAAAGTTATAATTTTTGAAATTTGACATAATTTCCTTTTTAAATATGAAACAACAAATTAAATTTTAATTGTAATCCCAATGTAATTGGATTAAAGTAATCCTTAATCCATTAAATTTGGCAAATTAAAATAATTCGTAATCCAATTTTCAATGAGTGAAAAAGTGGTCAGTAATCCGTAATTCAAATTTAAAAGCCGGTAATCCGCCCAACATTGTACTTATACTTAAACATTGACAAAAGGTATGTTAGACATTTATGTTAAATTCTCCAATATATTAATAGTACTTTGAAACTATTAGACTAAATAGGTATGTATTACATAAGTAACGTTAATAATTTTCCATCCATACACGTTCTCAAGTTGTGACAACAGATCAATCAAATGTTCAATTATAATTAGGCCAAGAAAATAATTTGTTGCAATGCAAAGCATTTTAAAGGATTGGAATTTCATTTTGTTAGATGCTTGTTTTGCTGCTTTTGAACGTTTAGTTAGAAAAATGTGTGCATCAGTAAAATATTTTTTGAATTATTACGTTATTGAATCAATGTAGGATTACTATTAATTTTAGTTAAAGTTTGTCCAATAAAATAAAAAAGATGCTACATTAATGATATACATTAATTAATGGTATAATGACTACATCAGCACAGGTAAAAGTAATACAAGTCAGCTAAAGTAAATAGCAAAATGGCCTTCTGATGCTCCTAACTATTATAAACTACTTATTATGACTGATTTTGAGCAGAAGATATACACGTACAGTTCAGTTAAAATACATACTTTCAGACTGACAAAACTAACAACCTTCGTAACAAATTACCAACCAGACTTTCAATTTTAAATGCATTGGCAAATTACCTATTATAAATACACATTTATATTTTCAATATTGAAATGTCATTTACTGTGGTTAGAGTCGAATACGTGCAAAGAATTCACTTTACAATAATGATATATAGATAATACTGGAATCAATAATATAGGATTAAATCTAAAATTATTAAGTACATATTAATTTATATACATATGCAGGTAAGTATACTTACAAAGATACAAACACTGTGTATCATTTAATTCATTTGAAATATCCAAATTATGTAGTCTTATAAATAATGCATGCCATACATACCTTATATACTTATTTAAGTAAGTCCGAAGGTAAATGTTTGTCTATTTAAACTAAAATCCATTAATGATAAACGGGATAATCTCTACATTCTTTTGTACCAACGGTATGAGGATTCTTTTATACATAGATGAGTTTATAAGTTAAATAACCTATTTGCAAAATTGGAAAAAACTCCAAAACTTAGTTTCGTTCATTTCATATTGAGAAGAATAATATCTCATGAACCTTAATTAAATTTTCCCTTCACGTTCGAGCAAAAAAAGTGATTTGGTTGAATCTGATGGTTTAATCAGCGATAAGGAAATGATCGTCGGTGAAGAGGAAGCAAGCGACGTTGTTAGGAGATAAAAACTCCGACGTCTATGACCCTTCATGGTAGCATAGGTATGTATAAAATGTACCTACATGCAGGACGATGAGTTTTTGCATTCTTTTGTGTGTACATAGCATTTAAGTTGGCAAAGCTATGGATTCACGGCGAACTGAACATGTGTGAGACAGCCTTCCCTCTCGCCGCGTTGGACAAACTCAACCCCGCTTATATTTCATTCTCGCCAACACAGACTGTCAACGTCTCCATTTTACTCACTAACATTAACGAGGAGGGTTTATTCAATTGTGTGTCCCATTTATCCGCCGTCGAATTTACTCATTGTCCCAACGAAGTGAAAAATGAAAGCCAGTATTTTAAATTGAGCTTCTTCCATCTAATCCTGAGTTCAACTCTTTGGAGTTGACTTTAGTGCTTCCGGAATGGAGAATCATTCTAGTATGAAACGCAGTTTAAGAAGTAAGTACGTGAACTTTGAGATTTCATTAAATTGTTTTTGACTTTTTAGGCAATAAGGTGTTGAAGTACACAAGTCTAGTCACCCTCACGGTTCAAAATGCGGCCCTCACACTTTCAATGCGATATGCTCGCACTCGATCCGATCATCTTTTCTTCTCATCTACAGGTCCCTTGACTTTTTGAGACTTGAGGAAAATCAACATAAGAATACGAGGTGTAGTTAGTTGACTAATTAATGGATTTTGTTATTTTTTACAGCTGTTTTCAACTCTGAGATTGTCAAACTATTTACATGTCTTTTTGTCGTTTACCGCGAGACTGGGTCCTTTGGACAATGGACGAATAATCTTAAATCGACGATTTGGAATCAGCCCATAGATACACTGAAAGTTTGCATTCCTTCCCTCGTCTACGTCGTACAAAATAACCTACTTTACGTAGCTGCCTCTCATCTGGATGCCGCTACATACCAAGTAGGCCGAGAGATCATGTCAAGTCAAATTTATGAATTGTTTGGTGAAATAAATAATTGTCACAATTCTCAATTTCAGGTTACTTACCAATTGAAGATACTCACAACGGCAATAATGAGTGTGATTATACTGAAGCGAAAGCTCCTTGGTTCGCAATGGGGTGCACTTGCCATTCTCGTCGTAGGGGTTGTTCTGGTCCAATTGGCTCAAGATGAAAAGAGCAGCGGCAGTGGTCCAACTGGAGAAAATAGAAATTTGGGGTTTCTCGCTGCGCTGGCAGCTTGTTGTCTTTCTGGATTCGCTGGCATTTATTTCGAAAAGATTCTAAAGGGATCAAATATATCTATATGGATGCGGAATGTTCAACTCTCCCTTTGCTCCATTCCCTTTGCGTTCATAACGCTTTTACTCAACGACTACGATAGTATTTCTGAAAAGGGATTCTTTTTCGGGTAAGTCCACAAGTTTAATAATACTAATAAAAATTGATCAATATATGAATTTCCTATCATACCTTGTTTTAGAACTTCTTTCAAATCATACGTTTGTATTTTGTTTTGCAGGTATGACTACTTTGTGGTTTACCTTGTAGTTCTACAAGCCTGTGGAGGTCTACTTGTCGCAATGGTTGTGAAATATGCGGATAATATCCTAAAAGGCTTTGCAACATCCTTAGCAATCGTCCTTTCCTGCGTGTTTTCCATCCTTTTCTTCGACTTTCACCTGAGTGGGCAATTCTCTTTGGGAACTCTTCTCGTCATTGCATCCATATTCCTTTATGGCTACACACCAACTCCTGTTGGGAAACCCTCGTCTCTCATTTCTAAAGTGTAGGCAATTGGGGAGCCTCTTTAAACCCATTTTATTGAAATTGAAAAATGCAATTGAAAATTTACAATTTTATTTATTTACTTTTAAACTGATACCTGACTGAATGAGGAATAGAGCTAAATTGTTCCTTTAATTGACCCATAAAGCCAGTTAAAAGGAAATACTTTTTGGGGGTTCGCTTCGTTAGTTAGAGCAATCAAATTTTTAAAGACATATACATACTTATATTTTATTATTTGAATAAAGAATTATGCTGGTTGATGGTAAAAACGATCTTTATACGAAAACCGTCATTTTAACTCATTTCATAAGTTATTACATGCATTCATGACTTTCATTTCCCGTTCATTTGGTGATCGTAATCACATAATACAAATGCTACACGAGATTCAATTAAGTCATATAATTATTTGTCATTTAATTAAGAACTAAACTAAAAGTTTAGCGAAAATCAAGATTTGAAACAGATAAAGCCATTTCCTAGAGCCTCCGGCCTCATCCATGCTTTCTCCATTTGCATACTCAATGTAGGCTATATCTTTTATACAAACTTTGTGGTGCTTTTCACTCTCTATGCTGAAATTCCATCATGTATTCTGAGTTATACCTGACTCACTCGACATTCTCTATATGATATGATATGATATGATATTGTAATAGTAGCTGATGGGATATTTCATATTGGCGAGAAATGGCCTGAAAGCTGTGGAGCGCACTGAGACAATGGGGTTAACATAGAAATATTCGCATTTGGGAAGCGCCCTCTCTTATTAGAGGTCTCGCACTTGGGAATGACAAGGCAAATAGGAAGTTTCATTGAGCCGGGCAGAAGATTTGCAATTCATTTCAGTTTGACTTTCGACTCAAATTCATTCGTTAGTTGATAATTTCCAAATTATCATTAAAATTTGAATAGGAGAGGATGGCTTCTTTAGTCACGGATCTTCCAACTGGCGGGTTTTCCTTTGCCAACACGCTGAGGTGAGAAGGAAATTAACTTAATATTCTTAGATACGGATCAAATAAACTGACAATGATATTCATTTTTGTGAACATGTGAATGGAATTATGCATTTAATGACTGGAGTCTAATTAAATAATTGTGCATTGTAGGAATGCTGCTTTATCGTCGAAGGGGTTTGTGGAGCCAATTGCCGTGAAAACCGGGACGACCATCGTTGGGGTTATTTTCAACGGTGGAGTCGTTTTGGGGGCCGACACGAGGGCCACTTCGGGCAACATTGTTGCTGACAAAAATTGCACGAAAATTCATCGGCTTGCTAGGAGAATTTAGTAAGTGACTCTCTTCTACTTTGACTAAACTAATAATTTGTTGTTATTAAATTAATTAATTAGTGTAATTAATGTTCAATGCATTTTAAATTCACATTTGACTTTTGTGGCATAGCTGTTGCGGTGCTGGGACTGCTGCTGACACTTTCAAGACGACCAAGAACATAGAGTCTCAACTCGAGCTTCTTCGCTTAAACATTGGCAGAGAAGTCCGGGTGGCTTCGGCGAATCGACTTCTCAAACAATTGCTCTTCCGCTACCAAGTGAGACTATTAATTACCTAATAAGCTTAATCTTCAAGAATCTTGTTTTGAATTTTAATGTTGAATTAGGGACACATTGGAGCGGCTTTGATCGTTGGAGGTGTGGACAAAACTGGGGCTCATCTCTACTGCATTTATCCTCATGGATCCACGGATAAGCTGCCTTATGCTACAATGGGATCTGGATCGCTCGCAGCCATGGCGGTCTTTGAAGCCGGATGGAAGGCAGATATGACTGTAAGGTTTTGCTAATTTGGATTTGCTAATATTAATCAAGTTACTCATTTTTAATTTTATTCTTGAAGGAGGAAGAAGCCAAAGTGCTTGTTGCGAATGGAATTTCTGCTGGGATTTTAAACGATCTCGGCTCAGGATCAAACATTGACATCACTGTCATCAGGTCCTCGGATCCTGATCCGATTATCATTCGCCCATACAATTTAGTTGGAATTCGAGCATTGAAGTACGGGAATTACTACTAATGAATTTTTCAATCTGAATGGCAAAGCATTTATTTACTCATTTCTTTGTTACAGACAAGGGAGTTATTTGTACCCTCATGGTTCGACCAGGGTTCTCAAGACGCAGGTGTTTCCAATCATCGTCGAGGGCGAAAGAATCGAAGGAATGGAAGTCGAATAGACGATTGGACTCGGTGATCTAATGGAGGGATTTCTATTGTACTTCTTAAAAAACCTTAAAAATGAGGAAAATAAATGCGTTATAAAAAACAAATTCAATTGGCGACTCTTGGTGACCTTTATTCGATAGAGAATATAAAAGATTGAACATCATTTTCACATTTTTGTTGTTCCTTAGTTCCATAGGTTTAATAGATAAAAGATTTCATTATATAATACTTTTAGAAGATTTTTTTTTAAAGTAATTGGGCCGTCCAGTGGATTGAGATGATTTGAGAAATGAGTGTTGAGAAGATTTGCTGATTGTTTTTGGCATGGAAATAAGCTTCATGGTGGGGATTTGTCAAATGGCTAACGAGTCAACTAAGAGCCCGAGTTGCCTCCAAAAGGAGACTCTTCATGTCAAAAAAGTCGTTTCTCGTACGAGTAGAGTCCATGAACTCCTCCTTCAAGTTGGGCCGACGTGGTTCGGCGCTCAAATCTCAGATTTCCGCTTCTCATTGAATGACAAAGTTCGGTCAAACTCCGAATGCCCATGTCCTTTAAATCAGATATATCCCGAGTCAAAGCCAGCTCTCCTTATATCGAGACATTTAGCATATTAACTTTAATTTAAGTTTACCTGAGCTCCGTGACGAAGACCGCTTTCCAAGTAGGGCAGGAAACGCAGGACAGAACCTAGGATTTGAATTCATGGACATCCAGAGTAATCACGACGGAATATAATTAAGAGTAAATGATAATTTCTTTTTAAACTAAAGAAATGAGGCAAATACAAACCTTTGTCGACAATGGCTCCTGAGACTCCTTGAGCAACCATGAGCCGATCGTTTTCGGAATGAAAGTATCGATTCATAGCAGCTGAAGTTCCCGTGCTTCTGGTAAATGGCCCCGTTCCACTGGACGACACGTCCTTCCGCTCCATGGCCTCCAAACTTCCCATCCCTCTGTACTTCTTGAGCCGAACGCCGTCGGAAAAGTAATATTCTCCTGGAGCCTCTGTTGTCCCAGCCAACATTGAGCCCATCATGACTGAGGAAGCTCCGAGAGCAAAGGCCTTTATGATATGCCCAACACTTTGAACTCCTCCGTCCGCAATGACTGGAATGTCGAATTGAGCTGCGTAGCGAGCAACATTGAACACAGCCGTTGCCTTGAGAGGAAAAAAAGTAAAATAAGGAATTACATTTAATACTTCGATTTAAAAGCGATATCTATATTACTTCAATGAATATGCACAGAAGTTTAAAGGAGAAATTATGGTTATGTGGATTTATTTATAATACCTGAGCACGCCCGACTGCCATGACTTCTTGGGTTATACAAATAGATCCGTTTCCCATTCCAACGCGAAGACCGTCAGCACCAGCTTCGATCAAACTCCTTGCTTGTTTCATGGTCACAACTATAGAAAAGTTGGGCCATTAAAGAAATTTCGTTCCCATTTGTGACCAATTTTTCAATTACCATTTCCAGCAATGAGTTGAAGATCAGGGTACTTGGCTTTAATATATTTTATCATTTCGACCTGATAAATAGAATTTCCTTGGGAAGAGTCCTGAAAATGCATTTATTATTATTGAGATGAGCGGTTCTTTTGAGATAAAATCAAATGAGGTCAAAATAAAGCAGAGTTCAATTGATAAACAAAACATATTTTAAGGAGATAAATGCGTAGATTAGATGTTGGGACAGATTGGTCCTCACAAGCACAATGACGTCCACGCCAGCACCGACCAGAGCATCAAGCCTTGGTTTATCAGCGTCACGAGTTCCAATGGCAGCACCAACGAGCAGTTGCTTATTATTATCTTTCGAAGCATTTGGGTAGCTTCGAGCCTAGAAAATTTTAAAAAAATATAATAATAAATTAAATGCCTTTCTACATTAAAAATTCATTTTTAAGTAAGTAAAGAATTTATTAACCTTTTTGAGGTCAGTGCGAGCTATGAGAGAAACGAGTTCTCCGTTCTCATTCACAATCGGAAGCTTCCCCTTTTTCGACTCTTCCATAATCCTTAAAGGAGAAGTAATTTTTTAATTAGCTTTTGAAAAACAATTTTTCATAGAAAATATTATCATTACATTACATTACATTACATTACATATCATGAATTGGCAAACCAACCGGAATTTGTGAAACCCATAAAGGCAAAATGAAATGAATGAAGCTACATGAAGATATGACATGAAGATCAATGAACCTGTTCGCATCAGATAGCTTGATTCCAGCACAAGCCAATACAAGGTCCTTGAATGGGGTCATCACTTCTTCTAGAAACATGTTCTCGCTCTGTTTGTCGAGGAAGTCAATGTCTCTCGACGTCACAATGCCCACCAGCTTCCCACCAAGAAGTCCATTTGCAGTGATTGGAACTCCGCAAAACCCATGGTGCTTCTTGACAGATAGCACTTCTCGCACCTGAAATCATACAAAATGCTCATTAGGGAAGTGAAAAGAACTGATAAGCAATTAGTGAGGTGAGATATGATTGAATGTAAACTATGTATGTGTATGATAAAGATCTAATCAAGATGCTCACAGTGTTCTTGGGACTGAGAACGATCGGATCGTGGATGAACCCATGCTTGTACTTTTTCACTTTGAGAACCTCAGCCGCTTGGAACTCAGACGTACAGTTGTGATGAATAATGCCAATGCCACCGCAAAGGGCCATTGCGATCGCCATCTCCGACTCCGTCACCGTGTCCATTGGCGAAGAGACTAACGGAGTGTTGAGTGTCAGTTTTTTCGTAAGTCGAGACTTGAGCTCAACTTCTCCGGGTGAAAAGTCAATGTAGCCAGGAAGGATAATGAAATCACTGGAAATTAAATGTGATTTAGACCTTATCTTATTTCATATCATTAAAGTAAAAGTTATTGAGGTTATTGAGAATCATCTTAATTTTCCCATCAATTTCTCTTCAAATCTCTCATTTATTTATATTAAACATAAAAAGGGGAAAAAACCACAAAACGATAATAAACCATGATTCAAATCATAAAGTTCAAGGAATAAAAGTACAAAATTGTTGAATAGTAAAGTAATTGAAATAAAAGAGCAACCACACGGCATGGCAGGGGCAAAAAAAGCGTAGAAAGAACCATGTGGTTTCTGAGCAGTCGGCAATGTGGGCTTGGTTGCTCTGAAGGACTTCGTCAAAGAAATCATGTTACTTGTAGGTGAGGCCTTCCTTGTTGGCAAAGAGTTGGTCGCACGAGAGCCCGTCCTCGAGGTCGATTTTCTTCGTATCTCCGTTCATGATGGGTGGACTTGGTGAGATCCGGATGCTGCGGTCGTGGAGTAACTGGATGAAGATCCTGAGTGGCTCCAGAGTCCGACAACTCCTTTCCTTGAGATTGCGCCTTCGTGGAGGTGACGGCGAGCTGCTCTTTTATCCTGTCCCGTCCATCGCTCATTTCCCCCAAAACCACCCAAGGGCTCTTCGACACTTCCCTCATCAATCCTTGTCTCTTTCTCCTCACGAGGTCCGACTCATAGTCTTAATAGTCTTGACTCTTCTTAGGATACCTAAAGTATACTCGACTTAATAATACTAGACATATTTAGCTTGATTATTTCGTTAGCCAACATTTTTCATCCCCTTTAATTCTCATATTTCTCCTTCCTCATGGATGAACATATACCTAGACGTTTATTAATATATAGATTTCATCTAGATCCTTCTGTCCATGTATCTAATTTTCTAATAACACGGACCTATTCATATTCGGATTTTCATATTCATAATCAAGTCTTTCATGGGTGAAATGTAATTGGGAAATTAAGTGCTTTAATTCCAATTTTCTTAATGACTCATTTCCTAACATCCATCAATAAGCCAATAAAACGATAAACCAATTCAACTGTATGCCTCTAATGCTTTATGGTTGGAGCCCTCTTGACCCTTCATTAATAAACATTTTATCATTCTTCATTTTTTCATTAGCTCTGTGCTCCTAAGTATGCACTACACAATTTGCAAAAGACATTTTTGTCATCATTTTCCTTGAAAAATAAACTTATTTTGATTAAAAAGTTGCCTAAGTGTAAGTTCAAGAGAATTATGAAGGGCTATTCCGGTTGAATTTTACTTTTGCACCACGGCTCGTAGCGCCATACATTATTCCTATATCTATTTTTAGGTTAGTTTATCGTTGACTTCGTATTTTAATATGTGAAATCCTTTTATACTCAGAAAAGAGTGGTGCAGAAGTAAAACTTAGCCGCTATTCCTTATTCATGTCAAAAGAAATTGTTAAGAACGTTTTATTTATCACATTAATTGAACTGATCATGTATTTATTATGCATTCTAATACTTAATTGCTATTTCATTTTACATTATAAATAAATTTAATCGCTTTTTAAACTGTTGAGTTTTTAATAATTATGTATGTATGAAATTGGAATCATGGTTCATGAGACTATCAGTCAGCATAAATAAATTGTTCTTTCGTAAACAAAAACATTAGCGCTGATGAAATTGCAATTTTTCAAAACTTAACAGACAATAAAGACACAGACAGTCAGACAGACACAACTACATATTGATAAAATTAAATTTTCATATTTTTCCTAAAAATGTATGTATAGTCTTACAAAGTACAATAATTCTATCAAGAACAAAATAAGTGAAAATATCGTTTAGTCAAAGAAGAGATAAAAACAAACTAAAATAAAAGGACTATTGGATTTAGATATCGCTGTTTTTGTAAATATACCATGGTATTCATATTCATGAATGTGAATGAAAAAGCCTTTATTATGAATTGTGTACTTGAATGTAAAACATGATGTTCATAAAGTTTTACCAACAATGCTTGATGCTTGAACCAAATAAAAATATACACATAGGTATACACACATGTACATGACATTCCCAACAAAACAAGAAGTGCAAATGTTAATAAGAAGAAAAACGAGATAAATAATTATCTCTGGTGGCTTGCTCATTGTTAGAAAATAAACAAAATATAGTGCGTTACTCAGATAACTTACAAGTGATAAAATTAAAGATGGTAATACCAATTTAGGTACGCATATTGCAGATTGCAGAAATAAGAAACGAGGAAAATTAGTAGTAATATAAGTAATATGAGAAGAAAATTATTAATGTTAAATTAATATAACATTTATTTTCACTCTGGCAGTAATAAACATTTATTACTACCATATGCTTTATAAATAATTACACGTTAAATTTAATGTCTTTTATTTAATAGAAGCATCAATTTTTGTTGACAAAAAGGCAACGTTTAATTTTATCGTCATATGCAAATATTGATAAATTAATATTTTATGTCATTATTATTACATATTGTATAACACTTGAATTTATGTTGAAATTTAAATTCCACACTAGATCCAACTTAGGAATAATTGCTTATTATTACTAGTTAATAGGTTAAGTTTTCCAGTGAAACAAACGCGAAGTAAAATAAGATGTAATGCTATCATTTAAATAAAGACTCTAAAAACAATTAAATAAGGAACAATTGTAACCGGTTACAATCGTGAAAATTTTAATACTATAATTTTACTGTCTTGATAATTAAAGATTTTAAATTTTCATAGGCCTAATGGTGCTATGTATAGATGCTTCAATATTCATATTAAATTGTCTATTCAGTTAACCAAATATTCTTGTATTGAGACACGGTTCACTTGGACTAATATAAATTACATTCGAATTTTTACTAAAAGTACAATTACCGTTGAAGTAATCATAAGTATAAGAATTTAATAAATATATCCCGGGAATCGATCACACTTGAGTTAATTTAGAAACAACAATAAAAAAATTATTATACTGGTCTTATTTTGTTGAAGGATTTAACCCGAAGCTTCTGCATTTGCGAGGGCAATCGTAACAGATGATTCTCTGAACTGTAAATTTAAAAAAACATGATAAAATAAAGTGTCAAATCTGTACATGGCAAAAAAGAATAAAAGTTTTAGCAATATTCAATTCGTGTTTGAATTCCATGATGACTCACATCAAAATCTTCCATGATAATGAAGGAAGTCTGAGCGGCAGGTAATGGGAGGATCTGAGCCTTAATGGCATTCTCAATGTATCCTTTGAATCCAGTAAGGATCTCCGCAACCGGGCCTTTAATATCCACATGGACGATGATTTTATCCGTCGGCACGAGCTTGGCCTTCTTCCTCAACTTCTGAACGCGATTGATGAGTTCCCGGGCGACTCCCTCGTCTTGTAGGGACTGATCAGCTTCCATGTTCAGTATGACCAGGACGCTTCCCGAAGCAGCGAACTCGAGTTCAGTTGACCCTTCGCCGCCTTCGTACCGAATGAACATTTCACTCCGCTCGATGAATTTCCCACAGACGGTAATCCCATCATTGGCAATGCACTCGTCAATTTCAGCCGTTGTCAATTCCTAAACAATCAACATCGAAAATAAACTTTCAAAATTCAGGTTCAAGTCAGGTTCAAGCTTGAAAGAATAAATAATAAAATCTATATATTTTCCAACAACAGTTGATCAATGATCACTATGTACCATCCATGTGGTAAGTACCTTAATAGCTTTAGCAATATTTTTAAAATCCATTTTGTATTTGACTCCAAGAACTTTATGATCTGGCTCAGCTCGTAGCGTCACATTGTACTTGGCTCTTTCCGAGCTCAAAGTCAATTTTCTCACGTTGAGCTCATCCAGGATGTATTCCTGAAGGCCTTTAATCTGCTCGAGATACTCGTCACTTGGATGAATGACAATGACTTCTTTCAATGGAAACTGTTAATTAAAAATTAGCCAAATTCCGAATCCATTAACTTTTTCAAAATCGGTCTGATCTTAGAAGTTCGAAGAATGTGAATTTGCATACCTTGACAGGCACAGTCCTTCTGTCCCTGGCTGATCGTCCGAGCAAAATAACAGATTGCATCCCGTTCACGGCCTCTTCGATCTTCTCGTCAATGACGGTCTCTTGGGACTCGGGCAACATGAGATAATGGATGCTGTCCTCTTTGGAATTGAGACACTTTCGCAGGTTTTGATACAAGTGCTCCGTGATGAAAGGAGTGAATGGAGCCATCAGCCGAGTCAATGTAAACAAAACAGTAAAGAAGACTTGAAGCGCCTTGAAGCATTCTTCCGATTCATAATCCCCCTGATTCATCAGGTAAGTCAAAATCAACACTCATCGACACAAAATCACATGATTTCTTTTAATTAAAAATCTCAATTATGAATTAAATCAATTAAATAAAAATCAATCGAAAAAGTTAACTATTTCATGCCACACTCACCTTGAGTCTTTTCCTGTTGAGCCGCACATACCAGTTGGTGAGTTGATCAACAAATCGGACGAGCCGTGGCACGACCGTGTAAAGACGATATGCTTTCATCTCAGTTCTGAACCAAAGAACGAGGGAATTGACAGATGAAAGGATCCAACGATCCATCACATTCATACTCGAGGATTCTTCACCGAAATTCAAATCAATGCCATCTTCCAACTTGACCCGGATGACATTTTGAACGAAGAACCGATATGCATTGTACCTAAGCACACAATCTCACATGAGCCAAGGTAGAGCTTCTCATTTAAATCCCAATGATAGAGAAATCAAGGATGAATAACAAATGAAAATGAAATTACCATGGCAAAAAGACTTCTTTCAAAAGATCCCTCACGCCGTCTTCTCGGAATCGAAGGTTCTCGGCTCGAACAACCGGAGAATTGATGAGATAAAGACGAAGAGCATCCGCACCGTACTTGTTCACGACTTCCATTGGATCCGGGTAATTCTGCTTTCTTTTGGACATCTTCTGTCCATCTGCGGCGAGCACGAGTCCGTTGACCACGAGGTTCTTGAACGGGGGTTTCTCAAACAATGCTGTCGAGATGACCAGAAGGGTGTAAAACCATCCTCGAGTCTGATCAACTCCCTCGGCAATGAAATCCGCAGGAAAGTTGCTCTCAAATTCCTCTACATTATCAAATCACCAATGAATTCTCAATTACCCATTATGGTCAAATCTGAAAATAGCCATGCATGCATGAGAATGAGTTTAAAAAACCTTTGTTTTCAAATGGATAGTGACATTGAGCATACGGCATAGACCCGGATTCAAACCAACAGTCAAAAACTTCGGTAATTCTCTTCAATGGAGGTTTTCCTGGTCGTGATGAAGGAATGACGATGTGATCAATCCTATGGCAATCAAAAAATTTAATTAATCTCTATTACAGCCTGGTAGACCCAATGCGTACGATTCCCGATGAAGATCAGGAGGACATGGAGCTCCAGTGTGCTTCTCCAACTCTTCCCTGCTTCCGATGCACACAACTTCCTCGAGGTCATCAGAGATCCAAATGGGAATCGGAGTTCCCCAATAGCGATTCCTGCTCACAGCCCAATCATGAGCATCGCGGAGCCAATTGGCAAAACGCTTTTCTTTTACAAAGTCAGGAACCCTTAATAAAGAAATGTTGTAGCGTTAAACAGACCATTTACCATTTATTAAATATTGATCGTAATATTTTGAATTGCTTATTGAATACATCATTTCTCATAATTTTCTACTAATTCTAAGAATAAATTAAAATATAAAAGCATCTGAGTTACCAATAGGTCTTTTGGTTGTTGGCCAGGAGCTTCTCAACCATTGGCTCAACCGAGATGAACCACGACGGAACAGCGCGATAAATGAGAGGAGTGTCAGAACGCCAACAGAAGGGATAGCTGTGCTTGATTGTCCCAATGCTCACTACTCGTCCCAGTCCTTTCAAATGACTCACAATGTTCTTGTCAGCATCCTGCATTAATTCAAATTAAATCAATTCATTCATTCATAATTAACTAAAGTGAGCTTCCTAACCTAACTCTTCATCCAAATCCAATATATTTAAATAGCTTTGAATTTTATTAGCTAAGATAATTATGTGGCTTCTCAATTAATCAATAAACACACCTTGACATATTGACCCTCGAAGTGAGTGACCGGAAGCGTGAAACGCCCACTCGCATCAATTGGGCAAATCATGTCCTGATCCTTTTTAATAATCCCAGCGTCGAGGCAAACACGATAATCGTCGACTCCAAAGTACGGAGCTTGATGGACAACTCCTGTTCCAGACTCAGTTGTAACATATGTGTCCGTAAGGACTCGAAATGCCCCTTTCTCTTTCTCCTACAAAAATAAAACAATTATTTAAATTCAGAAATTCAAATAAACAAACGACATTGAAAAATATTGATAAGCACATACCTTAATGAAATAGTCAAACAATGGAATATATTCCAAATCCTTGAGCTCTTTTCCTGGGAACTTTTTAATCAATTCGTATTCCGTTGGTTTCTTGTAAAGACTTTCGAGTCTGGCTTCCATTACAATCAAGATCTTCCCGCTCTTCGTTTCTATGAATAATTACAAAAGATAATCATAATTCCTCGAAATTGAGATGAATAGATGCAATAAACGAAGATAATTGAACTATAAAAGTAGGTTTAATTACCTTTGATCTGAGCATAAGTCTCGTCTGGGTTTACGCAAAGAGCCAAATTGCTCGGTAAAGTCCATGGAGTTGTTGTCCATGCAACAATAGCCACATCTGGTTGCGTAACAAGCGGGAAACTCACAATGACTGCAAAAACGTGAATATGCATTAAAATGCATTTAGGATAATAATCCCTTTAAGCAATTAAATTGATAAGGATTCATTGGTTCAACTCACTGGCAGGATCAACGACGTCCTTGTAATTTTGCGTCGTTTCAAAGTTGGACAAGGGAGTGTTGCATGCAGTTGAAAAGGGCATGACTTTGAATCCCCGGTACACCAGCCCTTTGTCAAAGAGCTGTTTGAAAACCCACCAGACGCTCTCCATGAATGTTGGGTACATTGTCTTGTAGTCGTTCTCAAAGTCTAAAATCAAAAAAATAAACCATCAAGACTTGATCCTTATTAATTAAAATATCTCAGAATTAACTCATTATCTTACCAATCCATCGTCCAAGTCTTCCAATAATTCTCTCCCATTCTTTCGAATAGCGCATAACAATTTTTCTGCACTCATCATTGTAAGCTTTGATTCCCATCTTTGCCACGTCTTCGGGGCCTTTAATCCCCAAACTCTTATCGACCTGGGAAAAAATAAGATAGTTTGAAATTTGGTCCTGGTCGAGTTGAGTTATTGAAAAAGGAAAATTACCTCATATTCTACCGGGAGCCCGTGAGTGTCCCATCCGAATCTCCGATCAACGTGAAATCCGCTTTGGTGAGCAAACCGGGGCACGATGTCTTTGATGGTTCCTGCCAGGATGTGTCCATAATGAGGAAGTCCAGTGGCAAACGGCGGTCCATCGTAGAAAGTGAACCGGGGCTTTCCAGCAGATTGCTTCAAGCAGCTCTGGAACGCATCGATTTCTTTCCAATATCCATGGATTTTCTCCTCCTCTTGAGGAAAGTTGATGGTTTCTGGAACCGGTTCCAGTCCTGACATCTTCTACGCGTCTCGGCTCTAAAACAAAAATAATTGACAAAATTAAAATGTCTCTAATTAAATTTTGCAATTATTAGTTATTTTATTAATTTTCAAAGCCAACCAAATGAAATAAAATTAACAAAAGGTGCAATAATTAAAGAATCCTGCATAAGGAATTTCTAATAAATGAAGCTGAGAATGAGGCACGAGAAAAAATCTACCCGATTGCATCATAAATAAGTACACAGGAAAAAATGAATAATATGTTTGTAAGAACTAAGATTTTCAATTAAAGTTTAGTTTGAATTTCAAACTTTGAAATAAATGGAATCTTTATTAGGAAAAAACCACAGTTTTGAGGAGGATGTACTAATGGTTATTCTTTAAGATCAGGCTACCCGGTAAGACTCAAGGACTTGAACCAGGAACATGAAAAGCCGACAAGATTTCTCACCTGATGCCAAGGTTCCAGATGTTGAGAGAAGTGAGTTAAATTTCGACGTGAGATCGAAGTGATGTGGGAGCGCGGTGAGATGAAAAAGGGGTTAAATAGTCTTTAGATTAATAATCCTTTAAATATTGGCCTGTGAGGTTTTTAAAGAGACGTGTGTGTGTGCGGGCCTGGCTCGTTCATATAAAAGAACAGAATGCCAGCATAGGATTTAGCATGGATAATGCAGATGTATGTGCATGAAAGAAAAATGTGAACCAGCATGTAGCGGTGCAGTAGATTTGAACTTGGCCGCCTTCCTCGTCGCACTCCACTCGCGCTCATCCAGCAGTAATTGACAGGAAGCTGAAGAAAACCCTCCACAGTCCATCACTTTGAAGATGAATTCGGCAAGCAAGGTGAGAGACTCGGGTGACAATTCACATTTAAATATTGACATAACCAACTTGGGCTTTAGGTTGGAGAAATATTTGCGGCGGCAGGGACGTCCTTTAACAAACTGGGCGAGCTCACCATGCAGCTTCATCCGCCTAACGAGTCGGCTGGAGGGTGAGAAAGAGGATCTTAGAATATTTACCTAATTTCCAATTAAAACTATTCATTCTTTTTTTATGCCTCCGAAATTGTTAAATTAAATTATATTTCAGTTATATTTTTCCCAACTTTGTACCAACATATAAATTACTCATTTGAAACATTTAATAGTTTTTCAATTAAATCTATTCAAGTATTATCTTTTATTTTATTTTTTGAGATGTTGATCTTTAAATTTTTTAATTCTTATTTAATAGCATGAAAATAAATGTGAGGAATGTCTATAATACAAATATGTTAGAACTGAATGTCAGACGAAGCCTTGTTATTATTTTAGAACTAAATGGACCGAAGAGGAGATAGAGATGTTGCGCTCTTGTATAACGAAATTTGGAGATGAGTTAAATCTGATTTGTGAAAGAATCAAATCAAGGACGGTGTAAGCCAAGTTCATTATTTGAGAATGCAATTTTCTTTATCTCTTCCTTGGATGGGTTTTGACGAGTGGAGAATTGATCATTTGGTTGTTCACAGGTCGCAGATCCGGACGGCTCTGAAGAAGAAAGCCTTTGAAGATGCAGGGATGGCTCTTCCCCCGTCACTTAACAATACTGCCACGAGCCCTCAACTCACCAACAATGTCAAGAGCCCCCGAAAGCAAATTAAGAGTTCCGAAGTGACCCTAAACATGCTCAATGCCTCCGATGGAGACGTTGAGAACCTCACGCCGCGACTCGACTTTGACTCTCCGACGTCTTCTTAATTAAGGACATTTATAACATACATTTTAACGTATTCTTATTCGAGGACATTAATAACACTTTAGATTCATACCGCTTTGGCTCGAAATATAGTCTGGGCTATCTTTTAAAAACTCACGTTCGACCCCCGGCTATATTTCGAACCCGGCTATGAATCGAACCCGGCTATGTTTTCACAATTTTACTTTTTGGAATTTCAATTATTTTTTATTCATTAATAGCGTTCAATTATCATTGCTGCATGTTTCTTAACGTACTTTATTGTATTGGGTAAAATATATTATTTTGACTCGGCTATAATTCGAGCCCCGCTATAATTAAAATTTCGTGTTGACCTTCCGGCTATATATCGAACCCAGCAATATTTCGAGTCCCGGCTAAATTTCGAGCCAAAGCGGTATACATTTATACCATACGTGTAAATTAAAAACTTTTAATTCTTAGAAACATCGATACCAACATCACATTAACAAAATAATTCATTTCTTAACATATAAGTTACAAATTAAATTTAGTTTAGATTTTAACTTTTGATAATTAGTAATAATTACTTATAATAAAAAAAATGGATTCAATCTCAAACTCTTTAAAAAGCCTAACTAGCTTGTTAAACAAGTCAAAATTATAAGGTTGACTCA